>CM056960.1:8736730-9022492 GCA_029856935.1 Cyclocarya paliurus | reverse complement strand
TTGGCATTGTGTCTCGCCCCAAGGAATCTAAGACGTGGTAGGCAACACGGCTGGCTCTTATAGACTTTCAATCCAACTGGTTCAAGTCTGCATTAAGATGGTGCGAGTAGGTACTGCCCTCAGCTGAGACAACTGAGCAGACCTTCACATTCTTCTACTTGGGCCATGTCCTCATGGCGGCATTGGTTCACCCCCTCTTAGGACACTTCCAAGTCTAACCGAAGCCCCTGAACTTGCTCACGTAAGGAAACAACTTGGTCTTCAAGCATATGGTAGTATGACTCCACTCGAGACAAGCTTTCAACCATCTCTTCCTTTTTCACATGGGTGGCTAAGACAGCTCCATGAGCTCAGCCAATGAAGGCACACATCAATTGATTTCTTCTTCTCTAGGTCTAGCTAGCCATCAATTAGAACGAATGGTTAAGGGGTCTCACTCCATGGAGAGACAAGGGCGTAAAATATATATATATACATATATAAATAAAATAAAATAGTGAAAAGGATGATGAACAACAGATCCCCAGCACAAGGCAACAAAGGGTGACTTACTAGAGAAAGAAAAGATGCTCTCCAAGCCTACGCACCATGTCCTAGATGCCCTCTTCACGAAAGCCACATGCCGGCAATTGGGATGCCCAAGTAGGGAACTTGAAGGCTCATGTGTCGTTGATGAGTTAAAGGGCCCCCTAGGTAGAGGAATGTGCCCTCCCATCTTGCCCAAAGCCATGAGGTGGCGAGGAAATTTTGGGTGGATGAGAGAAGGGTAAGGGTATATCAGACCTAGGAGCGAAGAAGGGCTATATGGAATTTCACTCTAAGTTTGACCAATCGAGGACAAAGGGATGTCGGTTAAAGGTTTGCGAGTGTGAAAGCTGGAGAGATGGCATGTCCCTCTCCAGTAGGCAAGGTGCTGAAGAGCGAGGAAGGAATTGAGACCTTACCTCCACTGAATCTGTGCCTATAGATCCAGCAGAAGGCAACTCAAGAAAACAACAAGGGAAGAACAATTGTTGTTTCCCCAAGGTAGGCAAAACATGAGCAGAAGAAGTAGACAAGGCAATGACAGCTTCAGCTATCTGCACCCGCCCCCCCAATGGCTAGAGACACCTCGCCAGACTCATCAAATGGAACCTAGGAACTGGCTGGGATTGGTGGGGAACCCCCAGGAATGAGGGGTCAAGAGTCATGGACTACTTGTCACCGTTGTCTGACCTAGAAATCTCGCCTCAGCCCTAGAAGAGGGGGAATGGGAGGCATCATTTTCCAGAGTGGAGACAGGAAACTCAAACTACAGCACTAACTCCAAGTTAGCCTCAGCCTAAACCATGACAACCTCAAAGGAGTCAACCAATGCAAGTTGAGGAAGATCCAAATTTCCCTTAGGCAACAAGGAAGAAGGTGAGGAACCTTCTTTGGTGGAACTAGACTCATCGGTAGGGCTAACCTGGTACAGGAAGGAGGAATTTGCTTCCACCCAAGCTGTATCAAATGAAGACGAGCCTCCTCACGGCCAGAGAGAATAATCTCAAAATTGTCATTGGGAACGTGGCCCCAAGAAGCTCAGATCGGGGAACTCTAACTACTGGCTTAATTAGGGGAAAATTCCTAACCTTCACCAGAAATAGAGAAGAACTTTCGTTTGGCAATCTTTAGCGTGGAAAAACTTATGCTCAATTATGGGCCACTCGACTATCAATATGAGCTCAAAAACTGTAAAGATTCCCCCCAGATAGTGAATGCTTTGAATATGGAGAAACTCACAGGCTATTAAGCCCGGATATTTGTCGCCCGTGGGCTAAGAACCTGCCTCTAGGCAACACAACAACCCATCAATATCCTCCAAGCGTTGGGCACCAATTGGGCAGCAGCAAGCCCTAGAAAGTCAAGCACATCTATTACTGGGCGGCAAAAGGGCAAGCGAAGCCCCATGAGAAACATAACAGATTAAAGGCGAAAATGGCCAGACCCCCAACATTAACAGCTCCCCTACACGGCTCAAGTTGGTTTAGCATTACAAAATCTAGGATTCTGTAGTGATCCCTCACAAAGTCCAGGTCAAAATGAATTGTTGTTAAGACTCACTAGTGGCCCTCGAAGACTGGACAGCAATTGGCTTCATTTTCCTCAACATGGGGAGGAGAGTCGTGGGGTCGCAAAGAATCGCATGAGAAATAGATGAATGGAAGACTTGTGCAAAGCCATTGGAGCATGGTAGAAGTAGTAGAAAAGCAGAGTGGGATGAGAGAGAAGGATGCAGAGATGAATGAGATAGTAACGAAGGTAGGAAGTATGGTAGGAGAAAGAGGGGCTTTGAAGACAGAAAAGAAGGCCACAGGTAGTAGTGTAACACCCCTTCCCGTAGGTTAGGAATATTACGAAACATTCATAACATAATGCCTAGTAAAGGGATTCATATCCTGAAATATCTCATTTATTGAAAAAGCATCAAAAACATTAAAATTGAACTAAGCATGATTGATTTGAAACTGAACGTAAGTAAAAAGGACATAAACTAATCTTACAAATGACAACAGAAATCTAATTCATTCTTGTGTGAAAAACTCTTATTCCTTCCTAAGTGTTTGCACTAGATCTACTCCTGGCCATCCATCTCTGCATCACCATAACCAGCATCTGAGAGAATTAAACATAAAGGAAAACTGAAAGATAAAACAAAAATGAGTCGAATACTTTATGTGAGTAGCACATCATACCATAAAATAATCTTAGCCTAGCATAGACTTAACTTTTGAAAGACTCTTCATACATAAATACATCATCATAGATTCACATAGCATATCTATATCATCATTAGCATGAGTGGAACAAAACATAACCATGGTAAAACATGTAACTTGATTGCATAAATAACTTGTTTATCTTATCTTTCACTTATCATGTGGTGAAATATGCTTGAATTCGTGTTTCACTTAACTTGCATGACATGGAGTGAAACACACTTGGGTCTGTGTTTCACTTAACTTGCATGACACGGAGTAAAACACGTTTGGGTTCATGTTTCACTTAACTTGCATAACATGAGTGAAATACTCTTGGGTCCGTTTTTCACTTAACTTGCATAACATGGAATGAAACATGCTTGGGTCCGTGTTTCACTTAACTTGTGGTTGTGTCCATGTCACCTTAAGGCTTCTTATCTTTCTTAGTGCATGAGAATTTATTAGGCTTCATGGACTTTTCTAACATGGCATATTCTTGTACATGGCATAGCATAACATGGCATATTCTTGTACATGGCATGACATAACATGGCATATTCATGTACATGGCATAATATAACATGGCATATTCTTGTACATGGCATGACATAACATGGTATATTCATGTACATGGCATAACATAACATAGCATATTCTTGTACATGGCATAGCATAACATGGCATATTCTTGTACATGGCATAGCATAACATGGCATGACATAACATGATCTAAACATTTTTTGACATGTCATGGCATACATGGTCTAAGTATTACATGAACATGGCATACATGATTTGACTATTTTATTACATGGCATACTTGACTTAAGTTACTACATGAACATTTCATGGCTTCCATGTGATTTTAGTAACACTCAATCCATCAAACAACAAATTCATTCCATACAAGCATAATGTCATAATTCACCAAAGATTGTGAAAGGAATCTAACCTTACCTTAACTCTTAGCATAGCATAGATAACCATCATAAGCATATCATATTTTCATACATGACAATAATATTTACAGTACGCATGCATTTTATGATTATACTAATTACCTCTTAGCGCTACTTCCTGATTTCCAACTTGTAGCGCATGACCTATACGAGGTACTTGATGTTATAGTAGAATAAAAGTTGTTGGGCTAATATCTTTATCTAATTAAACTAAGTCCACTTAAAAGTTAAGCTTATCATAGGACAAGGCCAAGTGGTGGATTAGCCTACTTGACATAGTGTTTTTTGAAAAAAAACCCAGCACAACCTATTATAACATTTTAAAATGCGTCCAATAAGACTCAACTTAATAGGGGGGCATTTTGGGAAATAAGCATAAGTGGGCAGTGGCATTTTGGGAAGGTTGAAGGTAAAGGAAATAAAAGAAAATGTAGGCTTACAGGGAAGACAACAGGTTGAGCAACTGGGACTCACCGAGAGAGGTGGTTGGGTGTGAAGGTGGCTCCGTGTGTTTGAGGGTGGCCGACGATGCAGCTGGGTGTTTTTGGTGGTGGTGCAACACCAAGAGAGTGAGAGAGAGAGAGGAATCTGTCAGGCTGAAAGCACTAGGAGAAAAAAATGATGGCCGACGACAGTGGGCTTACCGGAAGGGAGTGGGTTCGACAAGGTTGGGCTGGTCGACGATTTCTGTGGCAGTGTGGGAGGTGGTCCGACGAGGTGGTTGTTGGTTGCTAAGAGGAAGGTTGCGGTGGTGTTGTCTACAACGAGGGGCTTGCTATGAAAGTGGATATTTCTCAGTTCTTGGTCTTGGGATTGCTGTGGTTTTGATGAGAATATTTTGTGTGTTTAATACAGAGGTTTCGTGGGGTTTTCTATAGATGATAGGGGGAATTTGTGGTGGGGTTTCTAATATAAGTTGGTCTCCCAATAGGTTTTATTTAATTAGTAGATAACACTGAACTTTGGTGGGGATAGTGGAAGCAACATTGATGTTTAAAAACAAAAAGAAGAGAAGTGGTGGCTATTGCAAATCTGAAAGGTCAAGAGCTGAAGGGTCATCGTAACATTTTAGCATATGAAAATCCTGGATGTTACAGGTAGTGATATGAACCCGTGGGAATAAAATCCCTTGAATCCGAAATTAATTGGAAAACTCATCCAAAAAAGTCAAAATCAAGCCAATGAAAAATTTAGACCCATTGCGAAACTCGTTTTAAGAACTTAGATTATATAAAAATCTAGACCCGTTGAAAAACTTGTCTCAAGAACCTAAATTATAAGGAGAACGCCACAAAAGTTGTGATTTGCCTTTGATAAGTTCAAAAGTTCATTCCAAAATAAGAGGAGATAAACCCAACTCACAATTAATAAATTCATCAAATTTCATAAACTTCTTAAAATGAGGCTACAAAGAGTATTTAAACCAAAACTTAATAAAAACTCTAACCAAAATAAAGCTCCATCTTCCAAAAATACCCTTGAGTGAATAGTGCCGCAGCTACAGTAACTTATTAAAATCCTAGTTCAACAAAATAAAACATATGTGGGCCAATCATCCTCAAGCCCAATTATTCTAGACTAATTCTTATAACTAATAAAATAAGCCCTTTTAATGAAATGAACAAGTCCAAAACCTTCAATCACATAAACATAATAATAGGCCCTAATTTATGTTGCACTCTTTCATAGCTTGTATCACGTGGATCAAAACTGATTCTTCTTCTTTAAAGCCCATCTTGTGTGCTGGGGCTCTTGCTGGCTTCATCCCAAGTGGATTGTACCAATCCTTGCATTTCTTTCTTGATCTTCTTAACTCTTGATCTTGTAATTGGCCCTTCTAAAACTTGCAAAAGATCTTTAAGACTAGGTTTATATTGGTGCCCATCATTCTCCCTCTCCTCAAAAGGATTCGATCTCTAATCTTCACCTACATCAAAAAGAGAAAGGTCAGAAACATTGAAAGTAGTAAAAACATGATACTCACAAGCAAGATCCATTTTATATGCCTTATCATTAATTTTTTCAAGAATTTGAAAAGATCCATCCAAGCTACTCCTGTCATCATCAAGCAAAAGCATCAAAGTTAAAGTAGTAAGTGGATTAAAACCATAAAAAATTTCAAAAGGAGTATAAGAAATAGTAGTGTGCACGGTTTTATTATATGTACACTCTAATAAGAGCAAATGATATTTCCGCAAACGTCCATGTAACAATTCAGTAAATGGCAAATGATACTCCCACAAATGTTCATGAAACACATCTAAAATTTTCGTTACACCAAAATGACCTTCAATTATATGCAAACTCAATGAATGGTAAGAAATACTCCCACAAACATTCATGCAACAAGTCAATGGATGGCAAATGATACTCCCACAAATGTTTATGCAACACGTCTAAAATCTTCTTTACACCAAAATGATCCATCAAACAAAATCCATGCACAAGCAACTCTCGCATAAGGCCTATTCTCTTTAAACAAATATCAATCTAGTCTAAAGAACTGGCCAAACGAGGCTTTTTCTCGTACTCCATACACACTAGCCAAGCCATCATCATTAACATACAATTTCTTATCATATTCAAATCTCAATAACTTTGCATCTAAAATAATTATAAGGACATACCTTCTTGATAAAGCATAACTACAATTTTTTCTTACCTTGTGTGCATTTGATTACATGAGGAAAAATCTCAATGAATTGCACCCACTTGGCATGCATTCTATTCAACTTACCTTGTCCCCTCAAGTGCGCTACGGACTCATATTCTTCAAAGAGAGATCAGGTAAGGATTGTCGCACCTGGCACAAAATCAATGTAATGCTCTCTATCTCTAGTAGGTGGCAATCCACTAAACACACCGCTAAGAATCATGACCTCATATCCTTGCAACAAATAAACAACAATACTAGGTAAAGAGTTGTTAAATTCATTAGTATAAAAGCTTACATTAGCATAAACTCACTTTTATTTTCCCATTTCTCTCTGCAATCTCTTTTTCTTTTTTCTCTCGTGACTCCACTCTTTTTTCTTGACTCTCTCAGCCACTTCTCTATTTTCTTTTTCACTCTCTCTTTCTCTTGATGTTTTGGCCTCATTATCTTTCTTCCTCTCACTCTATTTTTCCTTTTCACTCTCTTTTTTCCTTTTACTCTCCTTTTTTTTTTGAACTCTCAACCTCACAATTGTTTTTCAACTCGTTCTTTCTTTTTCTTGAGGTTTCAGCCTCATCCTCATATTTTTTTCTCTCATTTTTCTCTCTCTTCTTTTCGATCTCAATATTTCTTTTTTCCTCAAATCTCATCCTCACATTTACTCCCTCTTTTATTATCAATCTCATTTTTCAACTCTGGTTGGTCCTCATGGACTTGTGTTGGAGTTAAAGGAGCAAGTTTGATTGTTTTTCCATCCTTTTCAAAACTGTACATATTCCTTAACCCATCATGGATCACCTTCCTATCATACTACCACGGCTTCCCCAACAAAATATGGACAACATGCATAGGCACTACATCATAAAGCACCACATCCTAGTATTTTCCAATTGAAAAAGAAACTAGCACTTACTTATTTATCCTAACCTCCCCACAATCTCTCAACCACTGCAACTTGTATGGTCTAGAGTGTTTCAAGGTAGGTAACTCAATTTCTCAACTAAAGTAGTGCTAGCGAAATTAATACAACTCCTCCCATCAATGATCATACTACATACATTGTTGTTGATGTGGCATCTAATATGAAAAATGTTCTGTCTCCGTTGCTCTGTATCATCCATCCTAATTTGTGTATTGAGAGCACGTCTGGCAACAAGAGACTCACTATACCTTTCATTCTTATACTCATGTTCAATAATAGGCTCACTCCTCCTCCTATCTCTCCTGCCCTGTAGATTTCTAATTACTGATTCTTGATGATCCATCTTATCCCTCACTTCACCCAACACCAAGTTCAACGGCTCAAATTGTTGTTGCATGGCTTGTAACACAAAGGATGAGTTATATGTCATCCCCTTTAGTGATGAGTTACTCCTATGAGATATCGTAATGTGTTGCACAAAAAGAATATTAGCAAAAAACCTCACACACTCTCTTACATGTTGACTCTCACACTCTCTTGCCTTTTATCTCAATAGTTTTCCCGCTCAAAATCTTTAAGAACTAGTTGAATTAAATCAAGACAATACAACCTTATATTATTCCAACCAGTAATATACATCTAAGAAACAAAGAATGAATAAAATGATATGAGACTCAAGGAATTTATCCTAGGGAAAGAGTAATTATAAAACAAGATATCAACAAGAAAAATGTATTAAGCCCTTTTGATAATAAAGCCCGATCAACAAATGTCTTTCTTTCTCTTTGTTGTAACTATGTAGCAACTTTTGAATATACTACCTATTCTTTACTTTTTCCTCTTTTTTTTTGAATTTTCTTTTTTTTTTCTCTTCTTTTCTTTTTTTTTTTCTTTTCTTTCCTCTTCTTTTTTGTAATTCAATCACAAACAACAATATTCAATTGTGAAAATCAAGCCATTGATTTCAAACACACAAGAATTGACAATGAAGTAGAAGAGAATCAATGGAACGGCACTCCAAGTAATTGACAAACTTAGATATGCAAAAAATCCTAGAATTTTAAAACCCTAGGTGATGTAAATTTCAACCAAACCAAAAATCCTAAGAATTTTGGCAGCCTACTTTCTTTTTCTTTTTCTTTTCTTTTTTTTTTCTTTTTTGGAACCCTAAAACAATGAAGTCCTAGAATTAAAATTTAAAGATGCAAGAATTAAAAGATAAAATCAGACCTAATTGAAAACCTTACTCTGATACCAAATGATATAAACCCATGGCAATAGAATCCCTTGAACCTACAATCAATTTGAAAACTCACCCAAAAAAGGCAAAATCAAGCCAATAAAAAATTTAGACCCATTGAGGAACTCGTTCCAAAGACCTAGATTATATGAAAATCTAGACTCGTTGAAGAACTTGTCTTAAGAACCTAAATTATAAGGAAGAACGCCACAAAGGTTGTGATTTATCTTTGATAAGTTCAAAACATTCATTCAAGAACAAAAGAAGATAAATTCAACTTACAATGAATAAATTCAACAAATTTCATAAACTTCTTAGAATAAGTCTATAAAGAGTATTTAAACCAAAACATAATTAAAACTCTAACCAAAATAAAGCATCATCTTCTAAAAATACCCCTGAGTGAATAGTATCACAGTTACAGTAACTTCTTGAAACCTTAGTTCAACAAAATAAAACATATATAGGCTAAGCATTCTCAAGCCCAATTATTCTAAACTAATTCATATAACTAATCAAATAAGCATTTTTTATGAAATAAACAAGTCCAAGGCCTTTAATCACATAAATATAATAATAGGCCCTAATGTATGTTGCACTATTCCATAGCTTGTATCACGTGGGTCAAAACTAGTTCTTCTTCTTTAAAGCCCATCTTGTGTGTTGGGGCTATTGCGAGCTTCATCTCAAATGAATTGCACCAATCCTTAGATTGATTTCTTGATCTTCTTAGCTCTTGATCTTGTAATTGGCCATTCTGAAACTTGTAAATGATCTTTAAGATTAGTTCCATGTTGGTGCCCATCAGGTAGTGTTAGAGAGGAAGATGAACTGTGCAATATGAAACAACAAGGGTAAAAAGCGAGGAAGCGTATGAAGTACAAAAAATGAGGAAAGAGAGTGCGGGAAATGGAACGACGCCTCCACTAACTAACACATGAGGCTCGAAAGGATAGAGCCCAGATCATGAAGCGACGCACTGAGTACAAGTCCCTTCATGGCACGCGTGAAGAGACTATGCGGGGTAACTAAATGTGACACATTTCCTATTCCATCTTCTGGGCCCATCACGGTTTTAGGGGCCTAGCCCAGATAACTGGGACTCAGCTAAAGATATCGCATAGGCCATAAATCATGTCCACATGCTCACTACAGAGGAAGTGAGAATCTAACAAACTCCCAACGGTCAGGGTGTTACGATAGCCCCCTGTTGACTAGATAAATCACAAGTAATAGGAGGGAAATTCAAATAATAGGCCCCAATCTGGATTCAAACAGGAGATAAGGCAGTTATGAGTCCTTGAAGGATGCCAATGGCCACTTTGTATATATCCAATTACTAATACTCAAAAAGGTATGCAAACATTTCCATTCTCATCTACGATCAATACCATAGCAATTCCTCTTACTTAAATATCGGAGGTGTCCCTACGCCTTTGAACATTTTCCTTTATTCTTATAGTAGGTTGCGAGTGATGAGATGTGCGGAACATGTCCATAACAATTTCATTCAAAGCTATAAATATTTTTATAATGGCATGTACACGTGCGTACACACCCATGATATCGTCTGAAAAGGGGGCTCAAATGATTAAAAAAATGACTATTTAATTGGAATTTACGGCTCCTATTCTAGCTTTCGTGAGCTGATTTTTTCACCTTCTGATGGAAGGCTGCTGCTGCCTAACCTTTAAAAATATAAGCACCCTTTCCTAGTCAAACCATGCAATGCATAAATGTCCAATTAGGTGATAAGCTATACCGCTCCACGCTAAATAAATAGGAAGACTAAGTTGATTATTGTAATTTTCGTGGTTTTATTATTTATATCATAGCAGATCATAGCAGTGTGAAAACTTCTTAGGAAGCACTTCCAAGGCTACTTTCTGTCGTTGAAAAGAGGGCCCATCCAATGCTATCTGGAAATCTAGTAATTGGTCTTTTCACGTGTGGGTGGTTTGGATTCAAACTTGAATTTATATTATTTTATTATTATAATTTTTTTTAAATTGTTACATAAAATATAATAAATAATTCAATTTTTTTAAATTTAAAAATAATAATAATATTAAAAAATAATATTCTAATAATATTTTACTTTAATAATCACAAATTATTTCACAATGTTGATAGTTCAATAAAAACTATGCAACAGCAGGAAGAGGTCATGCAACCTTAACTTTCGTGAACTGCTTTCCTTGTCCTTGAAATCATGGCTCACGAACCTGCCCAAGTTATTGAATTCATGAACTTGTCCCACGAAAATAACCTAGATTATCTTTCAACCGACACCTAAGAATTTACTATTTGCATTACAAACAAAAAAAGTTTTGCTATTTACAAGCCTGATGTGTAACATACGACTTGTTATGGAATCCACTAAGTTACAAAAATAATTAGAACACCAATACTCGACTAATTCAATGGTAAAAATTAGAACACCAAATATTTTTCTAATTCAATGGTGTGTCAAATGGGAACTTTTCTGCTACAAGCTCATTTTCTACGTGATCTTCTGGACGTTTTTGTATCCCCTACATCATTTGACTCGGTCGACATGATGTTTGCCTCGGATAAATTAAAATGATAAAGATGAAGACTTGTGGGGTTTTCAGGAGAGGAAAAGTTCTATATATACCATTATCCCAACCTCTGGAGTATCCCATTATATCATCTTCAAAAAGGACAAAGAAAACTCCATTACTTCTAAAAACCAAAAGCGATGGCAGCCATGAAGATTCCATCAAGTTCACACGCCCACATGCTGTCATACCTCGTCGTGTTGTTGCTTCTCCCCTTGCTTTCCTTCGCAGCCGACGCCGATCCATTACAGGATTTTTGTGTGGCGGATAAAAGTGCCGACTCTATATCAGTTAATGGCTTCCCTTGCAAACCTGCCTCAAATGTAACTTCAGATGATTTCTTCTTTGATGGGTTGACCAAAGTGGGTGACACATCAAACATCTTTGGCTCAATCGTCACTGTAGCTAATGTCGATACTTTTCCTGCACTCAACACGCTTGGGATTTCAATGAACAGAGTGGACTTTGCTCCGGGAGGGATTAATCCACCCCACACTCACCCTCGCGCAACCGAGAGCGGCGTGGTCATCGAAGGGCAGGTACTTGTGGGGTTTGTGACAACTGGGAATGTGTATCACTCTAAAGTCTTGACTGCTGGGCAGATGTTTGTCATTCCTAGAGGACTTGTACACTTCCAAAAGAATGTTGGAGTAGGGACGGCCTTTACAATCACGGCTCTCAACAGTCAGTTACCAGGGGCTGTAGTCCTTCCCTTGACTCTCTTTGGTTCAACGCCCTCGATTCCAGATGATGTTCTAACGAGGGCCTTCCAAGTAGAAGAAAAGGTCGTCGAATCTATAAAGTCGAAGTTCAGTTCTTGAGCTAAGACCTTCCACTCCAGATAATCTCCCCTTTATCTGAAACATGTGTTGTAGTAATGCTTTTGATTTGAGGTTGCCTGCCTCCTATTCTTGTGTTGTTATTCATTGTGTTGATTTGAAGTTCAGTTCTTGTAATGCTTGTGTTGTTATTCAGGTTGTTTATCTTTGTAGTCATGGTTGCTTATGATTAAATAACGAAATAAAGGCTTTACAGTAGGATGTTACAGTACTCTCTGGGTACTTTTATGCAGTAACTGTAAGGTCTCTTGTACTAGGAAGTGGAAGGAATTCGCAGGTTATTTATAACTAATAATCCACTCTTAAATAAGTCTCCATTTGTTTTCTGTTCAATGAACTCCAAAATCTTTCTTCATATGAATTTGTTCATAACACTAATAAACAAAAATCTGGATCGGTTAGCGAACTAATTAAACAACGAATTAGAAAATGGAGAATCCAGAAAGCACAATCCTCAATTAACTACACGGTTCGACACCAATTCATATCAATTAGTGACATACTTTAACAATGAATAAGAATTTATAATTCCTGCTTGCATGCCTTAACAATTAATGTTAATTAACCTAGAAGATTTTTTCTGCATACCAAGGTAATTGTCTAAAGTTTATCCAGTTAATGATACATGAGAAGAACAATGCATTTTCAACATAATGACATCATATTAGTTCAAACAGACAGGAAACTCATTTCAACACCAGATGATGAGAAACCTAGGCAAAGCTGGCCATTGATTATGGATGACGAACTGAAGTACTAATCCTGTGAGGTTTGAGCATATTCCCTTTTTGCTTGTGATAGCTGAAAATCAAGATTAATTGGTTAGAAAACTAATGTTTTGGCGAAAATACGTTTTCTGTCCTCCAACTCAAACTAATGTATCGCACCCTGCAATCAAATTAGCACCCTCCATTAAGAGTTGATAGTCCAGATTGTGCCATGTCATCTATTTCTTGCCGCAGTCAGACTTTGATAAAGAATGCAATTCAAGAAAAAGTAATAGTTGGAGGGACCAATATGTCAGTTTCGGTAGTTCAGTGTATCATATACAGCATATCTCCTGAGCGTATCCAACAAGAAACTGTGTAACAAAAATATGTCAGGTAACCAAGCAGTAGCTTACATCTTTCGGAGCAAATCCCTCAATGGTGGGGTTCATATTCATCCTTAAATTAATTGCTTCAAGCTTCATTGAGAGGAACTGCAAAACCCAATAATTACAGCAAAGGTTCAGGATCAGCAATGGAAATTAATATCATAAAGTGGCAATTGAGATACACACCTCAACCTGGTGTTGCAGCGACTGGACATAATTAATAATCTCATCGAGGAGAAGTGCTTTTCCAATAACCTGTTCAGTGGGGAAGTTGGAACTACGCTAAGTCAAGAAAAGCTGAATTTGAACTCGCCTTTAGATTTTTGCAAAGTTATAATTGGTTTAATCTATTCATGAGGAAAGAAAAGTGAAATATGGCAAACAAATCACACAGAACCTTTTAACTTATTTTCATATGATAAATTGTATATCACTAATCAGAGTAATGAAAGTAATGGTACCTATATTAAAAACTAACACAAAACATTACATACCTTGTTGCATCCAGGGACCAAATCTTGGAGAATTTTCATCCTCTCACTGATCTTCTCTCTCCTTGCCTGCCGATTTGGGTAGGTAAGTAATATGTTTCCAAATATAAATATGTGCTGTTAACCAGCTTTACCACCACACACGTCCTAGACAACAGTGACCCACAGTAAAATACCAAAGACATATCTGGATCTAGAGCTCCTGTAACAGAACGAAAGTCTAGTTCATGATGTTCAGGAATTACGTAATAAATGGAATGCAGAGTTCATGGAGACTGAACGGGATTACCCTCTCTGCTAGACTGTGGCTATCAGTAGCTTGGCCCCTTCTCGCTCTCACATGAATATAGTCTTGTTTAGGTGGCTCAGAAGGTGTAGTGCTTTCTTCAGCACGCTTGTTTCCAGCCGCTGAACTAGCTTGCGCTTCAGCTATTGAACAGGCATTCTCACCTCGAGATCCAGCTAGTTTCATCCGTTTACCATTTGATTCTTTCTGTTCGAAATGAATAAGCACTGTCAAACTAGGGTTTGAAAACTGGCGTTAAAATTAAGCAAATTCACAAGCTAAATTACTCTTAAAAAATTGCAACCAAATTCATTCCAAGTCGCACGATGCTTAATTTCGTAAAAATTCAAAATTACACTCCATTGTTTTACATCACAATCTTAGTTATAAGCTAAATAGGAAGAACAAGACAAGTTATTTCTCAAAGATTAAACCCATTTGAATAGTGAAATAAAATAATTTTAAATTAAAATTATAAGTTGAATAAAATATTATTAAAATATTATTTTTTAATATTATTATTATTTTAGAATTTAAAAAAATTAAATTATTTATTATATTTTGCATGAAAATTTGATAAAATTATAGTGATGAGATGAAACCGTTTCTATATCCAAACTAAAGTGTCGATAATGAATTGAGATGAGATAAGTTGAAACAAAAATTAAAAATTGAATAAAATATTATTAAAATATTATTATTATTTAAAAATTTTAAAAATTAAATTATTTATTTATTTTATATAAAAATTTGATAAAATTATAATGCGAGATAGACGTAATACTTCTTATATCCAAACTGTTCTTATATCCAAGCTTACAAAAGTAAAAGGAAATCTAAATCACACACAAATAACCCGAAAACCCAGTTAAATTGCCAAGAAAACGTAGTAAAATAAGCCTTTTTAACCGAAACGTTCACATTTAAGCTCAACCGCAGCATACGGTTGCGTTTAAGTAATAAGATATTTTCAGCTCATAGTAATAAGAAAGTAATAATAAAATAATAAATAATAATAAAAATATATAAATAATAATAAATAATAATAAAATATTCAGATTAAGATAAAAACTATTAAGAATAAGTTTTTTTTTTTTTTTTAAATAGAATGCGGAGCAAAAAATTTTGAAGTCCAGTTTCGGAAACTACACAGGAAAAGACACCCACTCAATCAGCTTAAACCGACAATTTAGGATAGGTTTGAAAAATCTGTTTTATCTAAAATTTTCATCTTTATCTCATCTTATCTTTACACATTTTCAAATTTCCATATAAAATATAATAAATAATTCAACTTTTTCAAATCTCAATATAACTTTTTCAAATTCTAATTCAATTTTTTCAAATCTCAAAATTAAAAAATAATATTTTAAATTTTAAAATAAAACACAAAATTCTCATCTTACCTACCAAGCATAACTTAGGGTTTTCATCTATCCAAACAAAAAAACGAGAACAACATAAAACATTAGACTGAAAATCTTATCATTTTTTCTGCTTTTCTTTCCTATCACTTTCCTCATTTTCCCGACATCCAAACAGAGAATTAAGGCAAAGAAAATCAAAGCGAACGAGAAAAAGCGAGAGACCGACCAAGTTGTTGGCACTACCACAAGAAACCATCTTCGACGACTCGCCCTCCGAGCTCACTTCTTTCCTCTTCTTCCTATTACCACCGCCACCGCCACTCTGCTCAGTCACCGTAGATTCCTCGGCCGAACCGTCATGATTCGCGGAGCTCTCGCGGAACGCTAGAGGGGTCTGACCCAAGTTTCCAATCCGGAGCCCCAGTCCCCCACCGCCGGGATCCGTACCTAGTGGCCAAATCTCCGCCAAGCTGTAGGCGGACGGGTTGGCCGCCGAGAACGAAGATTCGTTTATCAGTGGCGGATCCATTTCCACAGACCCGAACTCATCCAACTTGCCAAGAACCGTACGAAGATTCAGGACTTGGTGTACAATCCAAATTGAGGTTATAACTTCCAACACCAGAGAGAGACAGTGTGAGGCAGTGGAAGCGGAGGTGTGAATTTTTGGTGCGAGTGAGAGAAGAGTGTGTGGTGTGCGTTGCGCCCTGTACTTTATAGTGTCCATCCGTCACATTCAGAACTTAACTACCAAAGAGGGAAAGGGAGGGCCCCATTTCCTACAGAAAGGGATTTGCTTTCCTATTTTTGTCTAGGAAGCGATAAAAATCCTATTAAAATAAAATTTTATCTAGGAATAAAGCTATAGCGACCGACAAGTCTCGTAATTTTGGTTACTGAAAGTATTAGGATTGAAAACCGGCCTCGTCGGTGTGGTTTTTGGACAAAATCGACGCCGACCGACGTTTGAAAAAATGAGAGAGTCACCGACCGTAACTGATCGATGGGAATGAGGAAACCGATAGAGCGGTTCTCTGACGATTCTCGATCGACGTCGATTTCCCTACATGCGATTATCTACTAAGAGAATAATGAGAGAGAGAGTTGCAGAATTTTGAACTCGGGAAGAAGAAGAAGAAGTCTTCGCATTTAGAAACGACATCGTTCCACTTAAGTGGAACAACGTCGTTTCAGACTTTTTTTTTCTTACTCTCTTAATAAAACGGTGTCGTTCCACTTAAGTGTCGTTTTGATAAAGTTATATTAAAAAAAAATAGTTTTATTATATCAGTCGGTTCAGCGGTCTGGTCCAGCTTCAAATCGGGACCGAATCGATGAACATCGGTTCTTGAAATTTTCACCGCACGCCGACCGATTCTCCACTGGTTCCAGCCGATTCCTGACGCGGCTGGTCGGTTCGTGTCGATGGCGTCGATTTCTATACAGCCCTAGAAAGTATTAGTAGTGAATTCAATAAATTTTAACTAAAATTTTATTAAGAAATTCATTTTTATAAATTTTAGTTAATTACTTTTTATAATATCAAATAACAGATTCAATAAAATTTTTACTATTTTATTAAAATATTAATTTTAAACTTTTTATTTATTTTAATTCTAATTATAATTTAAATTTTTTTACAATTACTAATTAAAATTTTAGCTAGCCATTTATTTTCTAATTCTAATTAAAATTTTAGCTAGCCATTTATTTTCAAATCTAACTGAGTGGTCGTTTCAGAAAATTGAAATCTAGGAAAAAAATGTAGAGTTGTTTCTTTACATGGGATTTCCAGCAGACCGAACTGCGATGAGAATGAAGGTGTTGCGATGGTGTGTGTACAAATAGTGAGAAATGAAGTGTTGCGATGGGATTCCTAGCAAACCACTTGGATTTTTTCTACTGTGCGAGAGTGAAAGTAACGAGAAATGTAATATTTTACTCAAAAGTAATATTTGGACAGCCTCATTTGGTTCAACAAATTTAGCCAGTCCATTCATTTAAAACTAAATTTACTATACATTTAGCTAGTCTAATGTTGCACTTTAACTATTCTTTGACTAAAATTTAATTTTAGCTAGCCCATTACTAGTACTCTAGATGAGATAAATTAAATTAAAAATTAAAAATTTAATAAAATATTATTTTTAATATTATTATTATTTTAAAATTTAAAAAGTTAAATTATTTATTATATTTTATGTGAGAATTTGAAAAAGTTATAATGATAAGAGTATTAGTATTGGATTATACATCTATATATAGACTATATATTTGCATAATCTGACTTTAAATTGGGCTGCTTTAGATTGTGAATATTTAAAAATTTACATAGTTATGAACCGTGTTTTCACAAATTTAAAGATGTATTATTCACTCTTCAAATATTATTTTATTATTTTTTTCTCTCACCTCCCCTTTCTCTCCACCAATAGATAGAATTTTAGTGGTGCTAAATGATAGAATTTGTAATGATACTAATTGCAAAATATAAAAAAGAAAAAGGAAAAAATAAACAATAATAAAATAATATTATTTTATTATTTAACTCAAAGGTGCATAATTCAATGTGAAAATTTTGATTGATATGTAAATCAATTTCCAAAAGATGTGGTTTTGCATATGCATATAGAGAAACTAATGCTAGTGCTCTAAGATGAGATGAGATAAAACACTTCTTGTATCCAAACGGGGCATAGTCTACTGATAAAGTTTTTTTTATTTAGTGATTAAAGAAGTATTTTTTAATGTTGCTATGAATTTTTTTAAAATATTTAAGAGTATAAATTTGAGATCCATATAAAAAATTATTTTTTAAAAAATAGACTACATTTTCTAAAAAGAATATGCAAAATTTGCACATTTTAAAAAAATATTATTTTTTTACTCTTGTTTCTTATGACCCCTGATTGAGCTGCATTATTACATATTTTATACATTTAAAATCAATATATTTTTAATTATTTAATTATTTTATCATTGATTTTAGATAAAAAAATGATCAAGAGGCAATAAATCCAAATTGTGATTTAAATTGATTAAAAGCATAGTTTATATTTATTTTTATAACTTGTGATTTTATTTGATTTTATTTCCTCACATGCACAACACACTTTTAATATTTTAGTTTAGTTTTTGTTTAGTTTTTATTTAATTATTTATTTTCTTTTTCTAGTTTTATGTAATTATTATTTATTTTTTCTGTCTTATTTTATTTTTGTTTTGTTTTATTTTATTTTTATTTTCATTTTTTATTTTTTATTTTTTATGTTCTAAGCAGGCTAAACGACATGTCGTTTGGTCTACAAACCAAACGACATGTCGTTTTTCAGTGGAATTAATTTGCCGTCTGAGGTCAACGACATGTCGTTTGGAAAAAACGACATGTCGTTTTTCACGAGAGTTACTTCTGCCGTTTGAGGTCGACGACATGTCGTTTGACACGAACGACATGTCGTTCGCCTCGTCTTCAACCTCGCGATTTGCACTTCGTGCTACAGTGCCGCCGTGCACAGTAGCTTCGAGCCACCACCATGATCCGTCCTATGCACTCCGCACGACCACAGAAACATCATGAACACGGCCATGAACTGCCTCACCTTGTCCAGAAACCTCACGGTCAACAACTTCACGTCGTGTCATCTTCAAGCTTCGACTTTGCTGCACCATCACCATGGACGTCCTGCAGCGACGCACCTGCAGCCGCTAGCAACAACAGAAGATGCCGAAGATCACTTCTCCACGGAGTTCAGCAGCAACACTCCACCGAGCTACGGCAGCATCACCATCTTCACCCTCACAATCGCATCGCCATGCACAGTGTCAACCAGCCCCATCTCTACCACCCAGTTTCGTCCAATAGCACATAAAGAAGCCGTGCCCATCACCTTAGCCATTTCAAGCACCACCGTGAGCCATCCTCATCACCTCCTTGGTTGCAGTTGACCCAGCTCGTTCACAGAGATACACGAAGAGGTTCGGACATCACGCAACAGCTTGAAGACCTGCAGGAAGAAAGAGATACAAAGAAAACAAAGATGAAAAAAAAAGAAAAAGAAGAAAGAACTCACACCGAAAGCTTGCTCTCACACAGTTGATGGAAGAAGGAAAACACAAAGGAAATGAAGAAAAAGAAAAGAAATGAGAATGGAAGAAACGACGCATGGAGAGGAAATGAAACAAAAAGACAAAATAAAATAAAATAAAGAGGAAGAAGCAGCATGCAGAATGGAAGGAATCACATGCACACAGTGGCCAACTGGAGAGCTTCGGACAGTAGTGAAGAAATGCGGTGGAGTTGTTTTCGTGGGGACAGATCACTCACACCAGCAGACCAAGCAGACGCACATGCTAGGACAATCAGAATAACTTTCTGAGTGGGCAGCTAAGCACATACTTTTGATGCCTATATAAGGGCTGTACGTGGACTGAAGAAGGGAGCTAGCAGATGTTAGAGTCAATGTTAGAGTCAGTAGTCAGTGATTAGAGTGAAAGTCAGTCAGGAGTTAGAGTGATTTTAGTGTGAAATTAGAGTTAAAGTTCAAAAAAAAAAAAAATAGTGAGTGAATTTTTGTAGTCAGTTTTTATTTTTTTCTGAGTTCAATTTCTAATTTCGTGTAATTTATTCATCAGTCAGTTTCAATGTATGGTTCAGTAAATTTTATTTTTGTAAGTCTTTATTTTCAGTTTTGAGTTTGTTTAGTGAGTAAATTTTCAGTCCTCTTTGATAAATATTGAGAGTCCATTTTATTTTTGAGAGTTTACTTTAATTGGAAGTTCAGATTTTTGGGTTGGAGAACACAGTCTTCATTTCCAAATATCAAATTTATTCCTTACAATTTCTGTTTTTCTTTAATTTCGAATTACTGCTATTTAATTTTCTCGTACTTTCAATTTCTTGTAATTTAAATTACTGTCATTTAATTTTCTCGCAATTTTAATTTCTTGCAATTTAAATTTATGTCATTTAATTTCCTTGCACTTTTAATTTCCTGCAATTTAAATTACTGTCATTTAATTTTCTCGCACTTTTAATTTCCTGCAATTTAAATTACTGTCATTTAATTTTTCTGCACCTTTAATTTTTGCAATTTACTTTTATGTCATTTAAATTTTATTGTCCCTTTACATTTCAGTTATTTAATTTCCAGTAATTTTAATTCATTGTCTTGTATTTTAATTTTTTTTTTACTTTTCATCATCCACTCAAAACCAACAAACATGAATCTAGTCCATGACTAGTAAATTTTCATTTCCATTGCACTCCCACATTCATTGCACATATCATCACTTTTATTTTTATTCTCTCATTGTAACTATTTCCACCATTTTACACGAGTTTGATTTTTAAGCACTTTTTTCGTGGAGACAATTTAAGAATTTATTCATAATTACTACGCGACACGCTCCTGTACTTGGGATAGCCTTTGGGCTGCTCATTTTTGAACGAGTCAACCCCTTTGGTCATGTTGGGCAATCTCCAGCATGCCAAAGACTCAGGATCGATTGGTCATAACCATGTATTCAACAGAAATCATATGGCTCTCTTAGTAGGTACTTCAATGCCATGTGTCCGCCGGCAACTAGTTTGGTCGCCATTTCAGTTTAGTGCAACTATACCCAAATATAAACAAGTTTCTATAATACAACAAGAACATGTTGTGTAACATCTACGTTAGATTCCACTGAAAAATTAGCAGAAGGCGAGGTAAGATGCCACTCTTTAATAACTCTTTTTCCGGCCGGATTGGTTAACCCAAAAGGATTATGCAACATAAGAACTCCATGGCTGGCTTCTTAGAGAAACGATGTGAAAATATGTTCTTTTTACAGCATGTGCGCTTACAGTTTGTCTGAAAGCAATATCTGAACGTCACCCAAAAGTCCAAAGTACAGCTTTCATTTGTTCAATATAATGATCGATGGGTGGGAAGAGATTCTTTCAGTGAAGAGGTAAAGAGGTAAGACTACTTGAGGAGCACATCTATTTCGATTCTACCAACAGATTGAAAATCAATCACAAAAGTATAGATCTTTCTCAAACGGTAGACAACATCATAAAATCTTAATACTACAATAAAAGAATTGGGAGAAAATAACCTCAGCCTCGTTTGTTCAACTCTTTAAAATCTTTCTTTTGTACATGTTGAACCTGTGAGGAGTTTTTAGTTATCAGGGATGGGCAACAATAATACACATAGTTGCTCTGATTCAGCAGCAAGGATGTTATAAAACGTAAGTGTCTGATTTTCCCTCCATACCATAGCAATAAACCCTGGAGTTTCATTTTCCTGAAGAGAGGCTGTAACAGGGGCTCTTGGCAATCAAAACAAAGAGGTGCTTGACCGATCAGAACTCAACGTGGTAGCACGGCTCGATCAGAGGATTTTGTACCTCAGTGGGAGCTGAAAACAGAACTTGATGTCACATGAAGTATGTTGATGGGATACCTTCTAATTCCATGGACTTGGTAGCCGAGCATCTCTAAAAGCGGAGGTACCACCAGAAGCTGCAGGAGAAGGAGAGGATGCCATGTAATTTGTTCCTGATACAGATAATGTGGGCAGGTTTGCAGGGTTCCCCAGGTGCCCTGTGGGAGCAAAGCGTGATGGACTACCAGTTACCCCAAAACTTGGTCGTGAGGGGTGTGAAACCTTCATATAAAATTGACATCCAAAAATGAAAATATTGTACTTTCATCACAAGAGACCAAAAACAAAACTCATAAACTAAAAAAAAAAAAGCACTATCAGCCACCTATATTGGTGATTGCATTGCTGTAGAAAATATTTATCGACTCATTGCAAGTCTTCTAAGATGCATGGAACATGGTCATATGTTTATCCATGATTTATGCTATTGCAAAATATTAAATAGGCATAAAATTGTGCAATAACAATAACTTAAGGTCCTAAAGATGTTTATGCACAAATCCTAATACAATAACATTAGCAATATGTAGACAGATTCTACAAATGAGAAATATGCAGACAGAGGCTTCGTTTCAGAATTCTAACGTGCATGCAAAACTTCAATACATTGACAGGCAATAATGCATCATTAAATGAGAAACTTTACCATAATCATGCTTTTTTAAAGGAGAAATCAATGTCCTTCCTGCTGGAAGTTTATTTAGAAATTCAAACAGCTGTATCAGCACTTACTTCTTCATCCTTTTTTTCTATTCTAACTCGAGTAGACAAAAACTTATTCAGTTTTTTTTTTTATGTTGTAGAACCTCACCAAGACAGTCCTTCAGACTCATTCTCAGGGAATAAACCCCACGCCAGAATCGTGCATTAATCAAAGGGAACTATCAGTGTGGGCCTGTGGCAAATATGATAATCTTTATCGAACAACGATTCCTACTGTTTCTTAGCTTCTTTTGAAAAAAATGTATTAGAACATGGACTGGGCCTTTTACACCTTATTTAGGACCTAAACAACTTTTCTAAGACACCTTAAAAGCCCATAAAATAGGCCTAAGACAATAAAATAAAATAAAATAAAAAATCAACATCCCCATTATAAACTTTAATGAAGTCTTTTTCCCCCTTTTGATAAGTAGGGTGGTGTGACACAATATTCTAAACTCACTAGAAGGGAACATCTTTGCAATTAATGTTCAAGATACTCCTTTTTGTTGCCATTGCAAGCATGGCCATTAGGCACACATAAGTTGACTACTTCAAATGCTAGATGTAGAAATAACCTCAAGTCTGAAACTTCTTTTTTTCTCTCTCTCTGATTTTTATCTAAGATGCCTTATTTTCTCACTTAGTCATGTTATCAGATCTAGTGCAAACATACACATGTACCATATACCAGACGTATCACTGTCCTCTTTCTTCGTATATTTGAAGGAAGTGCCACTTGAACTATAACTCATTGGCAGCTCTAAAACATTATCATTTTGTTTTCTGTGGTTTCCATTCTTTAATTTCAGACACTAAATTTGGTCAACAGCTCATATCTTTATCTTTTTATTTTTATTTTTATAAGTAACAGCTCATATCTTACAGGGGCTAAAGATTGGGCCTGCCATATGGCACTAAAGGTTTTAAAAGGAAGAGTGAGCTGAAAATGAGAGTAACTTCTGAGAAGAGCTTCTATTAGCATGTGATCAACTCAGCTCAGCCAGCCCTGATTGAAAGTCCAAGCTAAAACCTCCAGATGGTAAATATGTATACTCACTTTAGAAGTTCACACCAAACTCAAGAAAAATGAATAAACAATATCGAAAATAAGAAAAGTTTCAAAAAGTTTGAAAGAAAACTACAGTAAATTCAAGCTGATAAAAGGCAACATGCATAGGTACTTTGCCACACGATACATGTTGTGGTAATTAGTAAGCAATACCATGTTGTGTTGATTAGAGGCAGGCCTTCTAAGAGGAGACTCTGAAGATGGTGACATGCTACTCATCCGAAACGTATGGCGAGGATGGGTGTTATGGTTTAAAGGATCATCAGTTTCTCCCCCTTCCATATCTCCACCAAGATTGGTCTCTGAGCCTGTCCTAGGAGTGGGCTGCCTAGTCAATGACCCAGTGTCATTTGCAGCATCCACTTGAAGTGGAACAGACGGGCGAATTGTCATTCCTTGCATGCTATTTCGCCTCTTTAATTCCTCCTCTGCATTCAAGATCTGCCAACCACAGCCAGTTAATTTTTTATTTATTAGAATCATTTTCAGAGAAAATAAAAACGTAAAACACAAGTCTTATACCAACGAAAAGTATATAGGTATGCCATAACATCTATATATCTCTTGTCCCGCACTTGAGAAGTACAAAACCAAAGCTTACCTGCTTCAGCGCTTGTACAAGATTATGTTTCTTTGCATTCAAACTTTGTAACTTATCCTCAACTTCCCGTTTCCTCTTTTCTCTGCCATTTAACAAATCTACTTTGTTGGTTACCTAGCACGTAAGATTAAAAAAGAATGGTTAACAAGCATCATCAAGGTTAATGGTGATGGAAAACATTCGACCTCTCAAACAAGCTAAGCTTCTTAAGATACATTATTGATATTCATCAGCTTCTCTGCATTATTCTTTACCAATCCATACGAACGATCTAATGCATATTTTCCCCCGAGTTCTAACCAAATTATAAATGATTCTTTGATTACTTCCACCAAAACGTAATTGGTTTCACTGCACATCTCCTCTAATCAAAATCACCACCACCAATTAATCGTTTGTAAAAATATGACCTTCATCGACGATTCATAACAAACTTATCATAATAACGGTGTTCTCCATTAATATTTCGAAAATCACAAGCGGATATGGCTAAGACGAAGCATACTGTATGAAATCATTGATAATCCATAAACATAGCATGAACAGTACCTCCAAATTTGGGGTTGCCAGGTCAGCAGGTTTTGTTTGGACGGGCAAGGCTTTCTCATTGGCACCACCATCAACCGCACCGGAGCCTTTCTCAGGCAACGAATCAGCTGCATCAACTTTCACAGGGAAATCGCCCCCGCCGTCCGATTCTTTCTGATCTTTCTGGTCTTTCTGGTCTTTTTCCTCACCAGAAGGCCCTTCTCCACAATAACCGGGATTTTTCGCTTCCAGTTTAGGCTCAATAGAAGACTCATTCTCTTTCAGGCATTCACTCAGTTGCTTCTGTTCGGGGTTGGGGTTGGGGTTGGGGTCAGGGTTAGCGGTGGTAGTGGAGGAATGGAGGCGAGAGAGGGCTTTGGAGCGACGCTGAAGGAGGGATTTGAACACTCCAAGGGAGATTTTAGGGGTTGGCATAAGCCATCGACGAGGCACGTCGGGAACTCTGTGGAGGTTCCCTCTGTACAGCGAAATCGCCACCATTTTCCCAATTCTGTAAGCCCTAATCTTCTCCCTACTTCTAAATACGCAACTTTCACATTGTCCTACTAGTCGTTTGACACCGAAATGAAGTTGAGTACATGTCGTCTACGTGATAAGCTGTACTACGAGTCGTTTATTTGCGGTTGTGCCTCGATTTTAAACAACAAAAATTCTACTCAACCTCCTACTATTCACACAACCTCCACACACCACATTTTTTTTTAATTTTTTATCAAATATTTAATATATAAATAATGAATAGAAAAATTAAATTAATTTAAAAAGAATAAACTCAAAAAAAAAAATTTTAAAAATATTAAAAATTTTAAAAATTTTAAAAAATCTGGTGTGTGGAGGTTAGGGAGGTTGTGTAGCATTTCTGTTTAAATTATGATTCAGTCATTCAGATCATCTACAATTTCATTAGAGGGGTCAGCAGCGAGGGCCCACCCCCCACTACCCCCTACATGGGTGGGCGGGCTATTCTGCACGCCCCTACTCCGCCTCCTCTATATATAAAAAAATTAAATTTTAAATATTTATATTCAAGTTATTTGAAATTGTATTCAAGTTACAAAATTACTTTGACCTCTTAAGCCAACCTTTATGTAGGAATCCAAGACAATACAATAGTTATATTTAAGTAATGTAGGACTTATTATTAAATTCTACATTATTTAAGTATGACTATTGTATTGTTTTGACCTCCTATATAAAAGTTGGCTTAAGAGGTAAGCAAAACAAAATACAACTATAATAAGTTTGAATTCTTTTTGTATTTATAAATTTTAATTTATAATTTAAATATATAATAATTTAGGTCCACAAATTTTTTTTAGGCCAAAAAATATTTTTTAGACTCAATGGGTTGTGTGCCTTGGGCGGAGTGTGGTTTCGACACCACCCCCCAGCACTGGGGCTGGGGGAGGGTGGCGGGGTTGAAAACCCTTACCCCACATGGTGCGTGGAAGGGTTCATCCTGCCCCGCACTATGCAGGTATCACCCCTAATTTTCATAGCTAACTTTATTATAATATTCATAGAACTTTAAAAATTATTTCTACCAATTGAATAACTTCAAAATATCTTGATTCATAATTGATCAAGCTTTAACTTCAATACAAATTTCATACAAACTAAGGGGTTTAATTCTTATGGAGGTTCATGTGAGAAGAATTCAACTTGCACCCAATTTAGTTTCAATAATTCGGTGGAGTATGGCCTGTTGAGAGAAGATCAAGCAGTGATTCACCCAATTACATGAACTTATTTTCGGGAATAAGCTATTAGTAGATATCCATAATTGAAACACTGCTAAAAATCTAGCTCTGTGCCCATAAAAAGTTTTTCAGAAAGTCCTTATTTTTAACCTATTATATAGGTTAATACTATAGTATTAATCTCATCAATCAACTTGGAGGGGACTTTAGTAGTAGAATGGTTCCTCCAAAAGGTTGGGGAAGTCTAAGAACATTCGATATTCTTGATCTAGCATGGCTTCCACAAAAGAGATTTCAGAGGATGATGAGGGTTGAAAGTCATTGCATAGGATTTCACAATCTGTTCCTTCAGCTTTAATACATTCTTCTATAGCAGCCTCCTTATTTGTCTCATTTTTCTGTATCACATTTTGGTTTTGGCTTGCAAATTCCTTTGATGAATGCGCAGCCATGATTTCTTGTTCTTGAGGATCAGCTGGTAGAAATGCATCGTCGAGAAGAAAGTCATGCCAACTTAAGTCAAGGGGTGAGTTCTCTTGCGCTGCAGTGGAACAGGTTGGCGATGATGACGACGACGATGACAAGGAATCTTCGAAGAAGATTGATGGTGGGTGGGTGTTGTTGCGGCTGAAATTCGAGACCTCCGTGACCAGCTTTATGGCTTGGAGCTCAGCAAGAAGATTATATGAATGGTTGTTGTTAGCTTGGTTACTATTCAAAAAGGTGTCTTGGATTGGTGCTGTTTGGGGTGATGTTGTTGAGGGAACCAATTGACTGCTGATGTTTGGGAATCCTTGTGGTGGGAATGGATATGGTTCAGATTTCAACATAGTTGCATTCTTAAAATCTTTATTGAGAGATCCAATTCTGCTGCCAGGTTTTCGAAGGCCTCCAATGTTTCCATAATCAGCAAGTATTTGAGAGAAAGGCTTATGAGTGACAGGATCGATTCCCATTTCAGTAAGCTTCTTTCTCAACTTGGTATTCCAGTGGTTCTTAACATCATTGTCTGTTCTCCCAGGAAGTTGTTGTGCTATTATGGACCACCTGCACATATAAACCATGAGAGAGAAGCCATTATCCCTTAACTAGTAACAGAAGCCAGACAACTAAAATGGTTGGTAGTTGTGTTTGGTATGACTTCTGAGTAATGACACCACCTTCTCCTACTCCATACATAAGAAATGGAAAATAGTTAAAGACATCCACCCCTCAACAGGAAGAGTGTGACGTTTGGATTTTTTTTCTAGTGCTTAAGATATGGAGAAGTATTTAGGTTTAGTGCTCAATGCTCATCATGGAGAGACAAGGCCAAAACTGCTCATAGCATAGCGATTAAGTGTGGGAAAGTAGCCTTATAATATGACGATTTTAAGAATGCCCTGATTATAGATTCTGATGGATAAAACATAATATGGAAGTATTGAAAAGTGGCTTGGTTCCACTGCATCAATATGAAACTCTTTAGAAGAAGTAAGCCTTTACTCATGGTTAGTGCCGGAAAACAAATATGAATGCCTTAGGAACTGCAAGTGAATGCATATGATAGTCTGCTTCAAGACAGACTATTTCTTTCAAAGCAATTAGATCTGAAAAACTTCAGCAAAAAAGAAGAAAAAAAAAAAATTCCTAGATAGATTGGAGAGAGAGAGAGAGAGAGAGAGAGAGAGAGAGGGCTAGGGCAGAAGTTTGAGACTAGATCACCTGCTACCTATGGCTGCATGAAGCCTAACAATCATCTCCTCTTCTTGGGGAGTGAAGCTGTCATGCTTAAGATCAGGCCTCAGGTAGTTAGTCCACCTTAGCCTGCAGCTCTTCCCGCATCTTTTAAGACCTGTGAAATGTTAAAACCATCACATACAGCACTCTGATCATAACACAATCCAAGTAAAACCATGTTCATGTAATCCAGCCGATATCACATTTAGCTAACCTGCTTTTTTAGGAACAGCTGTCCAGTTTCCTGTGCCATGCTTTGAGACATATGCAAGTATCTTTGCATCCTCCTGTGCAGTCCAGAGACCCCTTTTAAGGTTCAGCTTGTCACAGCAAGGAGGTCTTACCATCTTATCTGCTCAAAACACATGGAAAAGGAAGTGGAGGAAAAAAAAGAAAGGAAGTTGCTGTTGTGAAAGCTAGATAACAGTGATGCAACTTCAAATATCTTATTTTGCAAAATGCTCTTGAAGAGGAAAGAGAGGATGGAGGAGAGGGGTTTAAAGGTATAACAAGTGTGAAGGCAAGAAAAGCATGGGGTTTGCTCCCATGTTAACTAAATTTGCATGATGAAAATAAAGATCACTCACTTTTCAACACCTCCATACTCAAATGCTTGGCCTACAAGAGCATCTTAGTCAGGTTCGAATCAGGTGAATTATTTGGTTAAACCAAAAGATTAATCTAAGTAAGTTCAAATAAAGTACTGATTTGTTTATATTAGTTAGTTCAGAGTGCAAAGGAAATGACATCTGTTTTAGTTTCTAATAATCACAAGTTTGATGAGAAACACTATTCTAAACAAGGATTCAACTAATTATAGAAAATGGTTTTCAAAATCCATAGCAGTATCTTTCAACATGCAAGAACCGTGCTTGCATGAGTACCGAATGTTTACAATCCATGATTTTGAGATCTCCATTCATAAGAAAAAGAAAAAGAAAAAAAGCATAGAAATTAATTAAGAGACAAAAGATAAAACCAAAACAAAAATGAGACTTTGAATTATCAACTTGATAGCAAGGTCTGTAACTAATTTAGATGTTGTCGTAAAATGATGATTTTGCTGTTATTCACAACCGTCAGACCCTCTGACTAACGAAACTCCTACCATGTGACTAATAAGCCACATCATTGTAATAGAAATTCACCACATGTCATAATAGAAAGTAAAATAGAAAAATATTAAAAAACATTTAAAAAATATATATTAAAAAATAAACACACCATCGTGTCTCATCATGATATGTAATTTTTTATTTTTTTTATTTGTTTCTTTTAAATATTTATATTTTTATTATAACACTTGGATAGCACACCTAACTAAATATGATAAGTGGCATATGTGTTGGCAATGACGTGGCTTACAAGCCACGTGTCAAAGATTCCGTTAGTGGGTTAATCTACAAAAAATATCAAAACGATTGAAGTTTAGAATACAAAAGTGAATTTTTTTTTTTTTTTTTTGTAACAATCTGATTCAATATTATTAAAGATAAGTTATGGATAATTTTATTGGGTCTAAATTAGACTAATGGGCTAAGTGGGAATTAGCCCGAAAATTTATAAGACATGTTGTATTATTTTTAGAAGTTGAATCGAGGCTTATAATTCACTAAAAAAATCCATAACTTGTACTCCCAAAACCCAAGGCCCACACCAGTTTCCTTTAAACCATGAAAATCAACTCATTTTATGATCAGTTTCTCCACCCCGCACGTCTCCACTCCTATGCATATGCACTTCTCTATTCCTCTAGGTTTCCTTTTGATTCTCAATCGCCTACATATATATATATATATATATATATATATATATATATGTGTGTGTGTGTGTGTGTGTGTATCACACTTATCCCTTCTACATAGAAGAAAACTCCAAGCCACAAACCTCCCTTGAAGCCTTCCCTTCCATGTAAGCCGCTCCCCGTCCAGAGCACCCCGTCAAATTTAAAAAATAAAATGCTAATAGGCAAAATTACTGATACAACTTTCATATAATTACAACTTTCAAACATTCAAGAAAATGACCATAATCTAAAAAAACCAAATAATCGTCATTTCTAACTCAGAAAGTACTTTTTTTAATTTGTTTCCAAACAAATGTAATATGTTTGAAAGTATTTTAAACATATAGTTATTAAAAAGTAAATAACTTTTTAATAGTAGAACTTATTACTTAAACTATAAGTTATAAGCCTTAAAACTAGAAGTGGCAATATGTGACAGGACCCGTTAACTCAATATGAACACGACACGATCATAATGGGTTATGGTTTAACTTTAACGGGTTCGGGTCAAAACAGGTTAACCATTTAAGACAAAATTACTTAATGGGTTGATAACGGGTCAATCCGTTTTGATCCGTTATAACCCATTATGACCCGTTAAAAAAGTTAAAGTTACAATTATACTCTTATACCTAAAAGTAAAATTGTTGAGATTTTAATTTCGATATTTTTATTGTTTAGATTGTAATTTTGGACTTGTAGTAGTTTTATATTTTTATAGATATTATGATTTTAACATTTATAATTATGTTAAATTTAACAGGTCAAACAGGTTAATTTCGGGTCTGTTCACTACTAATTATCCCCACACACCACACTTCTTTTTATTTATTTTTTAATTTAATTTTTTTTAATTTATTCTTTTTACTCTTATTGAATTCTTCTACTCATCATTCATATACAACACATTTTGTAAGAGAAAAAATAAATAAATAAGTGTGGTGTGTGGGATGATGAATATAATTTTTCTTTACATAAATAGGTTAAAACGGGTCGGACATGTTAACCTATTTCGTAGTATTTACTAATGGGTCAAAACGGATTGACACGACACGACCCATTATGTTAATGAGTCATGTTTGAGTTTGAGATTGTGGTACGATAAACTTAACGGGTCGAGTTAGGGTTGACCCATATGACATAATATATATGCTTTGACACGACACGAACGCGACCTGTTAATACGATTTAACACCTCTACCTAAAATTATAAGCTATATTTTTCATTACAATCTCAAACATGCACTTTTTGTTTTACTTGAGAGATTTAGAAAGTTGTAATAATTGGATAAATGATTAGATGAAAAAGTTAAAAATTTGAAAATGAAAAGTATTTTGTGTTTGAGTTATATTTTGAAATGAAATATTTGAAAATATTTTAGAATACTTAAGAACAATTGTATTTCTAAACAAGCCTTAAAACTCATGCTACTTGAGATAAATTTTAAAAAGGATAATTATCTTTTTATTTACAAATCATTATCCTATTTTTTTATTTATAAATTTTTTACTTGACATAACTGCCACCAAAGTTTACTGAGGCAAAATATAATTTTTATTTTTAGAAAAAAAGAGTTTTCTATGCCAAACAATTTGGATTCATATCGCGTTTGGAAGTGGCAAAGAGGCAAGAATTCCGGTTCATTAATAGGCACCTAAATTGTACCAAGTAGTTGTACGTTGTTGCTAATTGTACAATAGAATTCAGAGTTAGTTGCGGTCACAAACTCGTATCTAGATTTTAAACGGAGTTTTTAATGATCTCATGGTGGCATCATGTGTACGATATTCTAGATTCCTAATTTTGTACTCTTTTGTTGACAGATTAATTCCACCTTTAATATCCAGAAAAGTCAGAGAACATTTAAGTTTAAGTTTATATACTGATATGATTTAAAAAATAGTTTTATTTTTTATAATAAAATAAATTTTGCAATATGATATTTGATATCAAATTACATGAATTTATAAATCCACTTTTATAAGATCTCTATAAAAATTAAATATTTTTCTAAAAAAATATAACGCCCTTAGTATTTATCTCTCTTCTAATATGTTTAAGATGTGTGTATGTTTCAAGTTCACAAGAGCCCTGGGCTATGTGCTATTCATCTCTCTCTCCCATGGAATGGGAGCCTGAGGTGGAGTAATGGGGTCTATTGGATTCTAATAGAATTTAGGTGATGGTGCGTTAGTGGAAGGGTGATAGTGAGTGAGTAGAGTACGGTGGAGGAAGGCTCTAAGGGTACCTGCCGCCAGGAGAACATTGGAAAATACAGAAAACTCTAGAGAAAACAGTTCGAAAGAATGGAGGATTTAGAGGAGCAATGGAACAATTTGCATCTTCTGGAAGATGAAGAAGCTGCCATAGTCTTTGATGAAGCTGTTGGAGAGGAGATATCCTATAAAGGAGAATGTAGCCTAGTGGGAAAAGTGTGCATGGACAGAACTATTAACAAAGAGGTGGTGGAGAACACGATAAAGAGTGTGGAAAATAAGTAAACCTGCTAAGTTCCTAGAAGTAGATACAAATGTATTTACTATCACCTTTGCAAATCCAGTAGACAAATACTATGTTTGGAGTGGAAGACCATGGTCATTTGATTACCATCTGATTAAGTGGAAATAATGTGAAAATTAAGCATAAAAGCTAAGGGTTCTTGTTTTGAAAATGGGTACATATGCTTATTTACACATTAAGTTCACAACGAAGGCAATACAAGGGCAATTTGGGAATTCATGCACAGAATAAACAGCTGTACTAACCTCACACACGCACTCGACACTTAGAAAAAATAAAGTGATTGTCGGTTCCTCTCAAACCCGTAACCCCATTTCTCTGCTTTGCATCTTAAGCTTCACACCATAGACTCACATGAAATTGGAAAGAGCAGGAGCACTAGAGAGAGAAACAACCTGGAGAGAGAGAGAGAGGCATGAGCATCGAAAGGATGAAGAAGAAAAGCTTAAAAAGGGGACAAGGGGTGTGCGATAGACACGTCGGGTTTCTGCTGGCAGATTCCAGAAATCACTCTGAGTTTTCGGGTTCTAATTTTAGGGATTTTGTTTCTTTCTTTTTTCTGGATGACGATTTGGTGTTTTCATTTGATAAACTATTCTTTTTCTTACTGGATGGAGGAGTAATCTTGTGACCTAGGTTGAAGGGAACCTTTGAATAGTTGGATTTTGCTTGAGAGTTCTGATTTCCTCTCGATTTTTATTTGTATTCTCCATGAATTTATGTTATACTCATAGATGTTGGGATTAGGGTTTCTCTGCACCTTATTTGATCCATCATCAATTAAAAGCACGATGAATGCTTAAGGGATGCAGACCCTGAACCCGAGCTATATGTTGATTTCCAGTTTGACATAAAAACTTGTGGAGTTTATTCAGTAGATGTTCTGATTGCATTTTTTATTATACATATCATCCGAATGCTTTTGCCATGACCGGCGTAGCATTTGAAAGTAAATGAGGAATGACAAACTTCTCTAGAAATCCTTCTGTGCAAAGGAAACCCGAAACCTAGGTACCTTTCCCTTGAAAGTCTCATTTTCAGAGCATGAGTGTGGAGTTTTAAAAGTTGTTTTCTTTTCTCTTCTTTATCACTACGGAAAGTCAAGTTTCATAGTGTTTGTGAAAACTTTACAAAATATTTCCTTAGTTTTAAACTAATTTTAAAATCCCTTTGAGTTTTTTGTATGCGTATCCTTGTCTGACTTATAAATTTACCCAGTGTTTGAAAAACCCTTACCCATCTCATAATTTGCTTCCTTATCTCATGTTAATCCAATAACTTTTGCATAACATTGAATTTACTTTAATCCCTGTGAAATCGACCTTGGGACTCTCATTATACACAAGCAAGACATCTTCTACACTTGGGAGGTAACTAAAAGGAAGAGCCACCATCTGTTTGCATTGAAACTCTTTGATGAGGATACACCACCATAGAAGCTGTAGTTCATACAGGAGCGTTTCTGGATTCAATTCCATAATCTACCATTATCTTGCATGAATGAGGTAGAGGGAGGTAGTTGGGTAATACCATTGGAGTGGTGGAGGAGGTGGATGTGAAAGAGGATGGCAATGGATGGGGAAGACATTTGAGGGTCTTAGTTGTGATAGATCTTCAAAAACCACTAGCTAGAGGCAGAACCATCAATGTGAAAGGAGAGAAGCTCTAGATTCCTATAAGGTACGAAAAGTTGCCTAGGTTTTATTTCTCTTTTGGTTGTTTAATTCATGGGAAGGGAGGCTATGTAAGCAAAAGTAAGGGGTTGAACAATATGGGGTTTAGTTAAGAGCAGATATGAAAAGAGGAGAAAAAATAAAAAGAGAAAGGGAATCTGTCAATCTAAAAAAGAATAATGGAAGGAAGGGTTGGCACACTCAGGTGGAGGAAGGAGAAGCAGGAAATATAGATAAAGGAAAAAAGGGGGAAAAGGGGGAAAAAATACTGTGATAGAAAAGGGATTGAGTGAGGTTGAGCCTAAGGAAAGAAGTGCAAGGGAGAAAGAGAATGAAGGTAGGTTAGATGGGGAAGTGATTAGTAATAAGGAAGTGATTAGTAATAACCAAGCAGATGGAGTAAAGATAATAACAAATGGAAAGGGAGCAGTGAGTCCTTGTCTTAGCGGTACTAACTCTTAACTGCACGAACGGGAATAAATAGGGGTTAAGGCAAGCAGTATTGACTCCTACAATAACTCCTTTCTTTTCTGTCTCTAACTGTACTACTAGCAAGTAATTACACCAAGAATAAATTGACAAGCGGATGGGTAAGATGTTTCTTTTGTTCCTTCTGGGCGATCGGAAAAGAGAACACCTCTCTGGATTTCGGGGATGGTTACTAGGATAAGTCTAGCACTTAAGGAACGGGCGCAGAGCCCTAGTGAAGCGGTACCTCCATGCTGAACACCAACTCACACCGAATAGCCTTTGTTGCATCATCACTTTCGGATCAAGATCTAGGCTTTTGGGCAATTCCATTATATTTATATATAAATTCAATTATATTTATATATATTTAATATTAATATTTAAATATATATATAATTTAATAAATAATTATATATAATATAATCAAAAAAATTATGAAAAGCCTTTTGCTTTTTTATATTATTTTTTCCTTTTCCACCAGAGTAGAAGGGATAGGGACTGAAGAGGAGGTTATCATTGTCGTAGAGGAGCATAAGGGAGATCTGAACAAAACAATACAAGAATTAATTATCAAGAAGGGTGAATGAAAGAGAATGGCAAGAGAAAAAGGGAAAAATGAACATTGATGAATACTTCGTCAAGAAAAGAAGGTATAAAGGCGAGGAGAAAGAAGAAACAAAGAGGCTAAAAGGAAAAAAGCGCAGTAAGAGTGGTGATGAGGGGGATAACATTTCTTTAAAAAGCATGGTGGTGGCTGTTCAACAGCCCCACCATTCTCAATGAAAATCCTTAGTTGGAACTGTCGAGAGCTTGGAAAGTTTCGGATAGTTCAAGATCTTTGCCTAATGACAAAGGAAAAGGACCCAATTGAGCAGTGTGTGAGATTGAAGAAGAGGCTTAGCTGTGAGGGATGTTTTGTGGTGGAACCTTTGGAAAAAAATGGAGGATTAACTCTATGTTGGAAGAGTAGAGTTGAGGTAGAGATACTAAATTTTTCACAAAGGCATATTAATACCTGGATTTCAGAAGAAGTTGTAGGGGAAAGGTGGCTGATGACTGGCTTTTATGGCTAGCCTGATACCAACAGAAGAGATGAAGCTTGGAACTTGTTAAAATCTTTAAAACCAAGGTCCAACCATTGTTAAGCCAAGATATCAGAGATGCCCCAAGAAAAAAAAGATAGCAAGTGGTGGAGCGAAAATCAATGAGATCACTAGCCCAATCAGCATCAAAGTAAGCTCGGAGCTCAAAAGAAGAGTGTGAGGAGAGTGAAGTCCATGCATGTAGTAAAGTGCTCATGACATAACGCAGAATATGAACAATGACAACATAATGAGTGGAGCGTGGCGTGTTGATAAATTGACTAACCAAATGAACAACATAAAAAATACATGGCTGTGTAATAGTGACGTAAATGAGACTACCAACCAATTGTCTGTAAAAGGTGGAATAAAAAATAGTCGTATTGTAATAGTGGCGATAAGCTAAGCATGTGGTGCGTATTAGGGGAAATTGTTTCAAATGATGAAACGATGGGAGGAAGGCCTAGACCTAAGAGACAAATGGAAGGGTTCAGAGCTGCACTAGAAGGGGGGAATTTATTTGATCTAGGGTGGAGAGGGAGCAAGTTCACCTGGAGTAATAAGCACGAAGATGAGACATTCACAAAAGAAAGGCTAGATAGGGTAGTGACCAATTCAAAATGGTCACAAATGTTCAATGATCACTGGGTGGAAGTGCTGATAGGTAAAAGCTCAGTTCACAGGCCATTTCTTTTGACTATGAAAAAGAGAGGTGAAAAGGTTTGGAGGAAGAGAAGAGTTTTCAGATATGAGACTAGTTGGGCCAAGGAGGAGGGCTGCGAGGAAGTTATTAAAGGGGTTTGGCATACAATGCAAAGGGATGTATAGACTCAGCAGATTCAGGCTAAGCTACATTCATGCAAGACAACCCTTCAAAGGTGGAGTAGGCAGACTAGTTCAGACAGAACAAAAGAAATAAAGGAGAAGTCTGAATTACTTAAAAAACTTCAAGATGCAGAGTAGATATAATGTTGAAGATATTAAAAAGGTACAAAGGGAGTTAGGGAGACTGCTTGAGAAGGAAGATCTTAAATGGAAACAAAGGGCCAAGAGAAACTGGTATCCAATGGAAGATAAAAATACCAAATTCTTTCATGCTTTTGCATCTCAAAGGAGGAGAAAAAATATGATTAAAAAAGTCATGGATGAGCAAAAACAGATGTTCAACAATCAAGAAGACATCGAATGGGCTTTCAATAACTATTTGAACAATTTGTTTACCTCAACAAGGCCAAGTCCTGAAGACATTGCAGAATGTGTGAAGCAGGTCGAGGCTCGAGTCACAAGTGAGATGAATGGCAGATTGGTTAGGCCCTTTTGCAGATTGGAAATAGAGACGGCCATCCAACAAACGGGTCCCTTGAAATCACCTGACCCTGATGGCTTTGGTGCTTGCTTCTACCAAAACCATTGGGACACAATAGGAGAGGAGGTATGCAATGCAGTTTTAAACTTCCTTAATGGTAATTCTCAGATCTCTACCATTAATTTTACTTATATAGTAGTAATCCCCAAAACAAAGAGCCCTTTACATGCTACTGAGTACAGGCCAATCAGCCTTTTGTAATGTTATTTACAAAATTGTTTCAAAAGTACTTGTAAACAGGCTAAAAGGAGTTTTATCGAATATTATCTCATCCAACGAGAGTGCTTTCATACCTGGAAGGATTATTACTGATAATATAATGGTCGCATATGAGGTTCTATATTCTATGAAGGTGAGGGAGAAGGGCAAGAAGGGAAGTATGGCCATCAAACTAGACATGTCAAAGGCCTATGACAGAATTGAGTAGGTTTTCTTGGAAGCTATAATGGAAAAACTAGGTTTTTGTAGTGAGTGGACACAACTAATCATGAAATGTGTCTCTTCTATTTCATACTTAGTCTTGGTCAATAGAGAGCCAGGAGAAAAAATCTATCCTTCAAGGGGATTGAGGCAAGGGGATCCATTATCCCCTTACCTGTTTATAATGTGTGCAGAAGGGTTTAGTGCTCTACTTAACAAATATGATCAGCAAGGTGATACTAGAGGAGTTTCAGTTGTGAGAAGGGGCTGAGAATCAACCATCTGCTTTTTACAGATGATTGTGTTCTATTTGGCAAGGCAAATGTGGAAGAATGGAGAAAAATGAAAGGGATCCTCAGTACATACGAGAGAGCCTCTGGGCAGTTTCTTAATAAGGACAAGACAACCATATTCTTCAGTTCTAACACTGATTCAGAGACCAAAAGAAAGATTCTAAGGGAATGTGTGGGGATATGGTGAAAGGGAACTATGAAAAATACTTGGGACTTCCTACTCTGGTGGGCAGTTCAAAATATAACACTTTTAGGTGCTTAAAAGAAAGAATTTGGTAGAAAATTAACAGTTGGAAGAACTCCTTCCTCTCGAGTGCAGGAAAAGAAATCATGATAAAGGCTGTGTTGCAAGCTGTCCTTTCATATACCATGAGTGCTTTTAGGTGGCCAAAGAAGCTCTGCACAGAACTGAATGGTTTGCTAGCTAAGTTTTGGTGAGGTAACCAACAAAGAGATAGTTGTATACATTGGAGGAGTTGGAAGAAAATGGGGCATTCAAAAGGAAATGGAGGGCTGGGTTTTAGAAATCTAGAGAACTTTAATTCAACTTTGTTGGCAAAACAAGGCTGGAGATTATTGCACAACCCTCTTTCTCTAACTGCCAAGATTTATAAGGAAAGATATTTTAGAAATTCCACTCTGTTGGAGGCTAAACTAGGTCACTCACCTTCACTGATATGAAGGAGTGTTTGAAGTTCTTTGGGTTTATTGAAAGAGGGTTTAAGGTGGAGAGTGGGTGATGCAAGAGGATTCAGATTTGGGGCAATAGATGGTTGTCCACCCCATCTTCATTCTGTGTGTAGTCTCCAATCACAATTCTAAATGGAGATGCAAAAGTTTGTGAACTTATGGTTGAGGATAAGAAGGAATGGAATGAGATCTTAGTTAGATTTATTTTCATGAAAGAAGAAGCTGATCAGATCCTTTGCATTCCCTTGAGCAGAATTGAGGTGGAAGATAAGTTGTTTTGGGGGCCTACTAGTAAAGGCTTGTTTTGTATAAAAAGTGCATATTACTTGGAGCAAGAAAGATAAAAAAGGGCACAAGGGGAGTTCTCTGGAGGGGCGAAATCAAATTGTCGATGGAAACATAGTTGGATGCTAAATCTACCTGTGAAGATGAAATTGTTCATGTGGAGGGCGGGTAATGACTTGTTGGCTACAAAAAAAAACTTATTTGCTAGGAAAGTTAGTGGGGATTCAAAGTGCCCAATATGCCTCCAAGAGGATGAATGTATAATGCATGTTCTCTAGCATTGTCCTGCTGCTAATGATGTATGGATTGGTTTTTTAAAGATAGTGCAGAAATGGAAGATTCAAGAAGAAGTCGATTTACTTAGTTTATGGGAGAGGTTGTCTTAAAAACTCAATAAAACTGAAATGGAGGAGACAGTAGCCATAATGAGGAGTCTATGGATCAAAAGAAATGCTTTCATTTTCAAAAAGAAGTTCAGTAGTCCAATCTGTGTAATCAAATCAGCAAAGGCTGTTTTGAATGAGTTTCAGCAAGTTCAGATTTTGGCAGAGGGACAAGAGGGGAATAGAAGTGCAGTGGGAGGAGAGAAAAGGTGGCTTCCACCATAACAGAATTTGGTAAAGGCTAACTGGGATGCTGCTTTGGATGTTAAAGTAAGAAAGATGTGAGTTGGTGTTATAATCAGAAATGAGAAGGGAGAGGTCATGGCAACTTTTCATGCTCAGAAACGACATGTTGTAGAACCAGCTCTAGCAGAGTGTTTTGCTCTGAGAAAAAGTAATGGAATTTTGTAGGGACCTTAATTTTGACAAAGTAACCTTTGAGGGTGATGCATAGGTAGTAATAAACGCTGTGAATGATCCAGTTGAGGACTTGTCTTTCAATGGCAGTATTATTGAAGAGCTGAAGATGGTGCTCAAGGGTTGGCAAGGATGGAAAGTCCAATACTCACATAGAGATACTAATGTAGTAGCTCATGAGCTAGCAAAAGTTGCTTTACATTCTGAATAGGAGAACGTGTGGATAAAAGAAGCTCCAATGTTTGTTTTAAATAGTTTATAGATTGATAATCATTGTATTGATCAAATAGTTTATATGAAAGAATGAGGAATGTTTTACTTCAAAAAAAAAGATTTGTGTATGTTTCACACTTCCATGCACCGCCTCCATAACAAGTGTCGCACCTAGGCTCTCTTATCTATACCACCTCCATCTCACTTGCCAACCTTCAAACTCCGATTCAGCTAATCCTCTTAGTAGAAATATAAATCGGTTGGTCTGGTCTGTTCGGTCTGGTCCGGGGGATCCATCATTTTTCCTAAATTAGACTGGACTGAACATCCATAAGGACCAAATCGGTAGCTATCGGTCCGGTCTAATTTTTTTTTCTTTTTTTTTCACATAAATTAATAAAAAAATTATTTAAATTACTAAATTAAAATTAAGTGAATTTATTAATGTAATTATGTAACTAATTCATTAAAAAAGTAATTGATTGTAATTATATTGATGATGATAATTGCTAATTTGTTACTAAGTTAGAGTATGTCATTGTATTATGATAGTTAATGCATAATGAACGATATTAAACTTTTTACATTTTGTATATGAAGCATAAATAATTGAAGTATCCATAGGTCCACATCCATACATGCTTTATATTTACTTGCAACTTAGGTATTTTACAGAAAATTTATCTAGTAACTTCAATTAGATCATAGATGTAGATGTTAGTAATTAGTTAATGTTGAATTGGTGATAGGTTAGTTAATTGATATCATACATTAGTTAATTACAATATACAATAATATTTGTAATTTTTTTATATTTACTTACAACTTAGGTATTTTACAAAAAAATTATCTAATAACTTTAATTAGATCAAAGATGTAGATATTAATAATTAGTTAACGGTGAATTGGTGATAGGTTAATTGATAATATACATTAGTTAATTAATAGAATATTAATTTGTAATTACATATTTAAAATTTAAATTGTTAATGGTGATAGGTTAGATGAAAATTACATAATTAATTATACAATTATTATATAAAATAATATATATAATATTTTAAATTAAAAATATATATTTTTCTATTCGATCGGTTCAGTCCGGTCTGAGAAAATCTCACCCTGGGATCGGACCGAAAATCGAAAAAATGGAATTTCTTAGATCGAGACTGACAGGTCCCAACTTTGGGTTGATCCAATCCGATCGATTTCTTCTATCCGAACCGACCGGCTTACAGCTCTAGCTCTCCTTCCCACTCTCTTCTACTTTCTTCTTTTTTATTAAATATGAAGTTGACATTGAGCTTTTTCACACTTTATCTACAATAATTTTCCAATTATGTCTTTTCTATTAGCAATGGGTGTTTAGGACAAAGTGCTAATTAATTTGGAAGATGCACAGATTCTGTATAAGGATTTATATTTTTTTTTGTAAGTGTACTTCAAATAATTCGAAAATGAGTCTCCAAACCATAACTACAAAATCTTAAATTAGGGTATTCAGAATTTCAAAGTGCACTCTTGTTATTAATATGAGTACGTAGCCAAATATATGTGTTAACGACGTGTTTTACATATTGGTCACCAGGCTCGACGCTCCTGCAACACGAGGAATGTGAGGGCTTGGAGGTCATGAAACACCTTGAATCTTCATGCCCAAGTCAGTTCTTAATCCTTAAAGAGAATTTTCTGTATGTAAGCGTACATGAAGATGAATTCTAACCTGATGGCCTTTTCTCACCACATCGTACACTTATGCCTAATAATTAGGCTTTGTTTGTTTTTACAATTCATCTCATCTTAGCATTATAATTTTTTTCAAATTTTCACACAAAAAAAAATAAACAATTCAACCTTTTCAAATCTCAAAATAAAAATAATATTAAAAATATATATTTTAACAATATTTTATTCAACTTCAATGTTTTGGAAGGCCTCCAACGTTTCCATAATCAGTATGTATTTGAGAGAGGCTTATGAGTGACAGGATCGATTCCCATTTCAGAAAGCTCCTTACACAGCTTGGTATTCCTGTGGTTCTTAACATCATTGCCTGTTCTCCCAGGAAGTAGTTGTGCTATTATGGACCACCTGAACATATAAACCATGAGAGAGAAGCCATTATCCCTTAACTAGTAACAAAAGCCAGACAACTAAAATGGTTGGTAGTTGTGTTTCGTATGACTTCTAAGTAATGACACCACTTTATCGTACTCCATACATAAGAAATGCAAAATAGTTAAAGGCATCCACGCCTCAACAAGAAGAGTGTGAGGTTTGGATTTTTTTTTCTAGTGCTTAAGATATGGAGAAATATTTAGGTTTACTCGTTTGTTTTCACAAATGAGATGAGATAGGATGAAATTAGTTGAAATGAAAGTTAAAAATTGAATAAAATATTGTTAGAATATTTTTTTTTAATATTTTTTTTGTTTTAGAATTTGAAAAAATTGAATCATTTATTTTATTTTGTGTAGGAATTTGGAGAATTTGTAATAATTAGATGAGATGAGTTGATAAGTTTTGTGAAAACAAATAAGACTGCTCATCATGGAGAGAGACAAGGCCAAAACTAATCATAGCATAAAGATAAGTGTGGGAAAGTAGCTTTAAAATATGACGATTAATAAAGACATGATTATAGATTCTGATGGATGAAACATAATATGGAAGTATTGAAAAGTGGCTTGGTCTTAGTGCATCAATATGAAACTCTTTAGAAGAAGTAAGCCTTTACTCATGGTAACGGCCAGTGAATGCATATGATAGTCTACTTCCAGACAGACGATTTCTTTCAAAGCAAATAGATCTGAAAAACTTCACCTAAAAAAATGAAAGGAGAAAGAAAATGTTGGAAGAACAATAGGAAATGAAAAAAAAAACACTTCCTAGATAGATTGGAGAGTGAGAGAGAGAGAGAGAGGGCTAGGGTAGAAGTTTTAGACTAGATCACCTGCTACCTATGGCTGCATGAAACCTGACAATCATCTCTTCTTCTTGGGGAGTGAAGCTATCATCACTACAACAAATAAGGTTTTTTCAAACGAAAAATTTCATCTCAAAAGATTGGCATTTCGTCCCAAAATATTTTTTAGAACGAAAAAAAGTGTCCCAAGGTCGTCCCAATAAAACTGTCCCAAAAGGTATTTTGGGACAAAAATCATAGAATCGTCCAAAAAAATATCTTTTGGGACGAAATTAAGCTGGACCGTTTGAAAGCGTTCGAATGGTTAAAATACCGTTCAAACATAGAGGGACTGTTCGAACGGAGTAAATAAGGTTCGAACAAAGAGGGACTGTTTGAACGGGTAATGCATGAAGAAACGTTTGAACAGAAAAATTGATGATCAAACGCAAATAGTGCTTGTTCGAACGCGTTAGAACGGCGCGCAACTTTTTTCCGTTCGAACGCTAACGTAAGCTGTTCGAATGGTTATGTCAGATTTATATACGTTCGAACGGATGATAAGAGTTTGAACGGTTATTATTTTCATGGACGATCAATACAAATTTAAAACCAAATAGATATTTATATTTTAAAAATACATTACAAATTGTTCAATATAAATAAAACTAATCTAATAAGTCAGAACTAAATAAATAAAATACTAATAATACTAATAAAAATATCAGTACATGATATATAATTGTTCAATATGAAAAATCACTTCTAATGAAAATTAATTGCTTGGAGGTCTGAATTGTTGCATAAGCATCTGCATTTGAAGCTGCATATGTCTTTGTTGTTCTTGCATTTGGAGTTGTATCTCTCTTTGTTAATCTTCTTGTTGTTTTATGCGCATCTCCTCGTCTGCTTATTTCGTCAATTAAGCCTTTAAATCATGTTGTTTTGCAATCAATTCTTTGATCCTAGAATTTGCATTCTCTAACATAATGGCAGTAGTACTTGACATTGATGAAGAGCCTGAAGGTTTTATACAGCGACCCAAACCCCTCAAATATCTTGAACATTGCCCTAGAATTTGTGTAAAAATTTCAACATCACTTGTTGATGAATTATGATCTGATACAGTTTCAGCACGTATGGCAACCATTTTATCCTACACACAACATATACGTTTAATATTGACACAATAATTTAAATATGTTTAATTAAAAAAATTATAATACTTACATAATTTTCACGAGCATCTGGATGAGTCCACTCTCTATTACTATTAGTATGTGATGCAGCCTATAATTTTTTCAGATCATAATTGGTGTCTAACTATTTTTACAAGAGACATTGTTAAGATATAAAGTCAATATTAAAAACAAACTATATAGAATAAATAAATAAATAAAAAATATATTACCAATTTCTGATAGAGGCGATGGAAAGATCTTGAGTCTGCATGATGATGAATCTTCAACTTTGATCTATTCGTTTTGTTTATAGAACTTCGCTCTTGCATAGAAGTTGTAAAAGTTAGTAAGTAAAAATTACAAATATGACACATAAAGAATTCATTTATTTTACCTTATATGATGGATCATCAAACATGTAGAAAAGTTTTTTCCATTATTCAGGTCGAACATCTTGAAAAGGATGCTCACGTGCTTTTTCCTTATTCTCGTAGTTCTTGTAATGCTCGTGACACATCACCTTATACTTGCGGAATGCATTACACATCAACTCTTCGACGGTCCTACGCTCTTCTTTCCGACCAAAATACCGTTCAAAGTCATCCTTAAAAGAGTATATATACAAAGATATTATCATTTAAAATATTAAATAAAATTAATATAAATTTATTATTTAAATATTACGTACCAAACAATGCTTCTTTATAAGCTCTTTCACATCTTGGGAGACTTTATATCATGAACTCATAGCCAAAGGTGCATAAGTCCATGTAAGAGCACCCACATGCGATGCAAACCAAGCTGCTTGTTGTCCCTCCCTCCGGTATGTTCATCATGAATGTTAACCTTAATCTTACCTACTTTACTATATTTCTTTAATGTCATACCTCTAGTAGTGCCTCATCCATAACGAAATTGTACTGTTATCTCTATAAAATAATATTAGTTATTTACCCCATATCAATTAGCATATATCTTAATTGAAAAAATGAGTAGTAGTTATTTACCTTGTTCCGTAGGGTCAGTCTCTAATGGCGAGTCAGACGGAGAGCTAGGAACAGGTGGAGATGGGATGTGAACTTCCTTCCTCTTTGATAGCATAATTGCGAGATACTATATAATGTGAACACAAAATTGGTCAATCATCTGTATCAGTTTCATCTATAGATTTGTCTCATCATCTGTACATACTTCAGATGACTCAACACTTTGATCAACTATCGCCTTAATTGTCTCAGCCTCAATATCTTCCCTCTGTAATGGGATCATCTCATACTGGCTCAAATCCACAAATAAGTTAAAGACAGGCTGACTCTCTTGGTATGCTTCTTGAGTAAAGGGATCATCTTCTTCTTCATCTTGTTCCTTCCCCTCAGGGATAACGTCATAAATATTTCTATGAGAAAACTTTTGTACTACTTGTCATTGATTTTCTAACTGTGGATCGTCTAAATAGAATACTTGAGATACTTGGGAAGCCAAAATGAAAGGATTATCTTCATACCATTTTTTTGATGTATTAATACTCAGAAAATATTCATCTTGGCATTCTCCTCTTCGATGATTGCTTAAATCCCACCAATCACACTTAAACATATAAATCACAAGCTCCCCAACATATCTCAATCCAATTATATCTACGATAACTCCATAAAAATCAACATTGTCTCTATCATGACTCCTTTCGACAAGGACACCACTACTTTGTGTTTTCTTATAAAATTCTCGACCAATTGTGTGATACCTACTTCCTCGAAAAATACATGCAGAATATCGAGCAGCGTGTCACGATGGGCCAGGCGCCAGTGCATATAGTTCATCTGATATATCGTTCGGATTACTCGCATGCATTTGTACAACCTACATATTAAATAAAGTATAAACATTCAGCCGTTAACAATCACTTTTATTTTAAATATGTTAGTGTAAAATTGCATTTGTATTAATGTCATTACGCGTTATTCGAACCATTTCGGGAACTCCTGTTCATGTCTCTGGTCTATATCATTTACTCCCAGTTCTTTAAGCATGTTAATATGATCACTAAAATTAAAAATTACCAACAATAAGTATATTCATATAATTGTTTAATAAGTAAATTCAATGATTAATTAACAATTAATTTAAACTTACTTCAAGTGGCTCTTTATCTCTGGGCAATTATTTAGCACGTACCACTGAGCTTTCTCGAACTCCCTTTCACACAAATCATAACCACCCTGAGCACTAAGTGGACATACTTGTTGAGAAAATACAAAAAATCCATTCCGTTGTCTTGTTTGGTCAACATCAAAGTTTTTTTATGGCCGATCAAACCTTGTGTCAACACTGTGGAAGTATTTGGAATATAATGTATGCCACTCATCTTCAATATATGTTTCTGCAATTAATCCTTCTGGACGGGCCTTATTACCCACTGTGCATTTCAACTTTCTAAGAAACCGTTCAATATGATACATCCACCTATATTAGACTGGTCTTGCAAGTCGAGCCTCACATGGCAAATGAACAGCAAAGTGAACCATGATGTCGAAAAATGACGGTGGGTAAATAATTTCCAACTTACATAATATTAGTACAATTTCTCGTTCCATACGATCCAAACCTTCTACATTCAATGTTTTAGCACATAAATTTTTAAAAAATGCACCAAACTCAATTAACGCAACCCGCACATCTCTAGTCAAGAACTGACGAATACCAACAGGCAATATACGTTGTAAAAATACATGATAATCATGGCTTTTTAGTCCAGTATTTTTTCAATCATTCGTTCGTATACACCTTGTTAGATTCAAGGCATACCCGTCCGGTAATTTAATTTTCTACAACCACTCACAAAATGTACCCTTTCGTTCCTTGAAAATGTATACCACCCAATTAGCATTAATATATATAGACATATTAAATGATACTATAGTTTAGTAACATATTAATATCATATTATAATATATAGTCAAGCATATTATATATTATATATATGTCAAGTATATGTGAAGATATCATATCATATTAATTAAGTTATAAGTAACATATATATAGTATCAACATATTGTCTCATCTACTGTACTAGAATATATAGTGTGATCTAATTGGACTATAACTAAAATACATTATGTTTATATATTAGACTATAGATAACATATATATAGTATCGTATATAGTGTCATCTAATTAGACTATAATATCATATATATTATAGTATAGTAAAGTAAAATACAATATATATTATTAATTATATATATCATAGAAGTAACTATAATATATAGTACTAATTAAATTTATTAATTATAGTATCATATATATAATAATATATATTACAATATATATAATAACATAAATTATAAAATATAAAATATATAGAGTATATTATATATGATGTAAACTGTTCGAACGTATTAATTAAACGTTCGAACGGTATTGCATATATAACTTCTCCCCGACAGTCATTTTCACGGATACCGAACTGCTATCAAACCTTAGAACCACTCCCAAAACCTCCATCTCCGCCATTTAATGCTATCGTTGCTGCCGTGAACAGTACCCAGTCGAAGCCTCCAACTCTAAACACCGGTATGCTCCTTTTCTAACTATTTTACCGTTTAAATTTAGATTTTTGATGGATTATTTGTTTAATTAGTATAAATTAATTTATCCATCAATACTCACTATAGATTTACTTAAATCTATAGTATGAATGTTTATTTAAGTTTCTTTATGTTTTGTTTGTTGAAAAATCCATGGAATCAAAGGATTCTATGGTTTTCAATGGCTGAGTCGACTCAGCGACATCGCTAAGTTCGAGTGGCTAGTACCGTTCGAACTCTTGGTAGGGCGTTCGAACGGTACTAGCCAAAAAGGTTATTTAAATTTAACCCGTTCGAACGTTATTTTATAGGGCGTTCGAATGGTACTAGCCAAACAAGTTAATTAAATTTAACTCATTCGAATGTTGTTTAATAGAGTGTTCAAACGGTATAAATAAACTTAGTAATATTAGTGAATCGTTATTTTTATTCACCATTGTAGTTCCATTAAATCTTAACGAGAATATATCGTATATTATAATTAAATTAATATAGAATTTTATCACATTTTGTTAAATATTTTTATTATTAATGTTGTATTGATAAGCTTTTAATTAATTGTAAATTTCAGGTTCATTATAATGTCTTCTTCTAGGGTGGGACGTAAGCGACGAAATGAGGTAGAGACTAGTATCAATCCTGCCAAGGAAAGGACTATTTTACTAGAGCGACAGGTGAAGTTTTCTGAATTCTAGAGTCTTGTCTGGGAGGGTCATTCCCTGCCATCAGTTTTCAGCGATCGTGGTTGGAGACCTATGTTAGATGGTCCAGAGGAATCATTAGAGACTGTCTCCTATATTGACATTGTTTCTGAGTTCTATAGAGAGCTCGGTGGTGTCAGCCCAGATGACAGAAGGGCATACAGAATCTCTGTCCGAGGAGTTTTGGTTGTATTTTCACGAGACCGACTCTTTGAGCATCTTGGTATTCCTAGGCTGCCAGATGCATATCCGAACATGGTACCTAAAGAGTCTAATCCTTCAGCTGAGGCAGAGACAACTGAGGAGGAGGCACTAGTTTATTATAAAGATGAGGTCCATACCCTTGCTGATCATGAGGTCAGGGATTTGGTTGTTGGTCTAGATGCTCCCATGTATGATGGGGCTAAGAGCATCAAGCAGGCAGATCTATCTTCGTTCTTCAAGATCCTGAATTTGATAGTTGCCAACAACATTGACCCTTGACGACACAAGATAGAGGTTGGCCTTGATTAGATGAAATTTATGGTACGGGTTGCTCATGGCATTCCTATTGACCTGGTGGGGTATATATTCGATAGGATTCGATCAGATTCCCAGTACATTTCCATGGATATACTGTCATTTGGGATCCTGATCACCCGATATCTATTATTTGCTTGTGTTGTGCCTGATGTTGCCGAGCATAAACAGCAGCCAATGGGACAGATCAACAGCACCACCCTCTCACGCAGCATGGGACACTCGAGACTGCGTCTTCATGGACAACATCCAGACCTGGTTGATCCTTAGAGAGATGCACAACCGGGAGATCATGGAGTAGAGACCGAGGCATCAGTACACAGCGCTACTCGTGAGAACATGGCCGAGATCGTACGTGCAGGGATCAGTGACCAGATGTCAACGCTGATCGATGCATTGCGTATGGAGGTCCGTTCTGCTATGTCTAATTTTCGTACTGAGATTATTGGTAGCATCTCTAAGTTACGTACGAAACTTGATACCATGTCTGTAACTCAAGTCACCATTAGTACTCGACTGACACAGATAAAAGAACGTTTAGCTGCAGTCGAGGAAGTGTGCAAAGAACTAGGGTCTTAGTATTTTCTATCTTTTATTTATTTTTTTCTTTTGTTTTTAGAATGGACAATATTTAGTATTTTGTAAATTCAATATTTAATTATGAAATAGTCTTATTTTATATTTCTTGAACTAATTATTGATTTATATTATTCCTATTATTTAATCGATAAATTTATTATAATTACTAGTTAATATAAATATAATTCTCTTTTTAAAAAAAACATATGCTCACCGTTCAAACCCTACCCTAAACCTTTCGAACAGTGATGATTCATCGTTCGAACGGTAAAAATTTACGTTCGAATGGTATAGCAATTTTCCGGTATAATAATTTTACTTAACGCGCCAAAATTTATGTTCGAACACTCAAATTTAACCGTTCGAATGATGAATCGTCACTATTCGAATGGTTTCATTTTTAAGGACGCAATATTTCATCCCTAACTATACCGTTCGAACGCTTTCTAATGCATTCGAACGGTAAACATGTTCCGCCTTCTTTTTGGGACGAAATATAACATTCGTCCCTAAATCTCACTTTTTGGAATGATTTTCATTTCGTTCCAAAATAAAATCATCCCAAAATATCTTTTTTGTTGTAGTGCATGCTTAAGATCAGGCCTCAGGTAGTTAGTCCACCTTAGCCTGCAGCTCTTCCCACATCTTTTAAGACCTGTGAAATCTTAAAACCATCACATACAGCCTCTGATCATAGCACAATCCAATTAAAACCATGTTCATGTAATCCAGCCCATATATATCACATTAAGCTAACCTGCTTTTTTAGGAACAGCTGTCCAGTTTCCTGTGCCATGCTTTGAGACATATGCAAGTATCTTTGCATCTTCCTGTGCAGTCCAGAGACCCCTTTTAAGGTTCAGCTTGTCACAGCAAGGAGGTCTTACCATCTTATCTGCTCAAAATAAATGGAAAAGGAAGGGGGGGTGGGGGGTGGTGTTGGGTTTGGGGGAAAAGAAAGGAAGTTGATGTTTTGAAAGTTAGATAACAGTGATGCAACTTCAAATATCTTATTTTGCAAAATGCTCTTGAAGAGGAAAGAGAGGATGGAGGAGAGGGGTTTATAGGTATAACAAGTGTGAAGGCAAGAAAAGCATGGGGCTTGCTCCTATGTTAACTAAATTTGCATGATGAAAATAAAGATCACTCACTTTTCAACACCTCCATACTCAAATGCTTGGCCTACAAGAGCATCTTAGTCAGGTTCGAATCAGGTGAATTATTTGGTTAAACCAAAAGATTAATCTAAGTAAGTTCAAATAAAGTACTGATTTGTTTATATTAGTTAGTTCAGAGTGCAAAGGAAATGACACATCTGTTTTAGTTTTCTAATAATCACAAGTTTGATGAGAAACACTATTCTAAACAAGGATTCAACTAATTATAGAAAATGGTTTTCAAAATCCATTCCAGTATCTTTCAACATGCAAGAACCGTGCTTGCATGAGTACCGAATGTTTACAATCCATGATCTTGAGATCTCCATTAATAAGAAAAAGAAAAAAAGGCATTGAAATTAATTAAGAGACAAAAGATAAAACCAAAAAAAAAATGAGACTTTGAATTATCAACTTGATAGCAAGGTCTGTAACTAATTTAGATGTTGTAGTAAAATGATGATTTTGCTGTTTTGCCCACATCTTTGGACCCACACGCCATATGCAGGGACTTGAACATGAGAGAACGCAGCCTTGTGGGGTGGAGACTGGAGACAAGTACTATCTTGCAGACAAACTCTAGAGAAGGGAGCGTTTGTTGTATGAAAAATTAACTCTCCTTATATCATACATCATACATGATTTTTTTTATTTTTTTCTTTTGTCAAATATATGATGTATGAATAATGAGTAAAAGAATTTATTTAATTTAGCAGGAATAAAAAAAAAATCATATATAGTGTGTAGTATATAAAATATAAATGATGAGTGGAATGGTTCATGTTGTATGTAGTATTTATAAAAACGATAGCATATTGTATTAGAAAAAATATTCATAATTATTGCATGGAGTTAGAAAAAGAGTTAATTATAAAATTAGTTTATGTTTGCAAATCACTCTTTTAAATTTTAATTTTTTTTTTAATTTAATCTCTGATATGTAAATGCTTACAATTAAATTCTTTAGTCCATCTCCCCTCAATTCATCTAACAGCCAGGTTGTCACATGCCATTATTATCATGTAGCAGCCAATCAGAACTCAACAGGTAGCATTCCAATTCCATGTCAGCAACTTTATGAAAAATCTAATTAAAAATCTAAAAAACAAGAATAAACATATAGGTTAGTTAAAATAGATTTAAAAAAAAGTAAAAAATGAAGATAAATATATGTATAAGTGTAAATATTATTTAAAGAAGCTACAAATATTTAAAGAAAATTTCAAAAATCATTAATAAAAAGGTATTAAAAAGCACAAGGAAAAACAATATATCATAAGAAGTTACGTTAAATGTACAATCTTTTAACGTATGTTTAAAATTCACCTTTAGAAATTGATTAAAAAAATTATTTGTACAATCTTCAAATAGATAAATTCTACGCAATTTTTTGTAAAAAAAAGTAGACTCCACCTTTAAAAAGTATAAAAAAATTATTCTTTATTAATAATACTCACTTTTTTACAAAGAATTTATATCGTATCTGAAACTTGTACCTAATATTATTATAAAAAAAAAATTTAACTTTATAAGGATGTTTAAAGTTTTAAGCAGCCCCCAACAACTTTGTATCAAAACTTTGAAAGATGCTGAGCCAACTAGGTAAGTATGTTTAGATGCAAGATTATTTTTAAAGCTTTTAGAAAACTTTTAGAGATGAGTTTTAGGTTGCGTTTGGATAAGCAAAACCACGTGGTTGCTCAATGAACACTTCCTCCTCAAGTCTTCCATGTAAGAAAGCATTTGAAACATCATACTGCAAAATGGGTCAGTCAAAGAAAACATATAGTGTTAAAACAACCCTCACTGTGGCGGATTTGATCACAGGACTAAATGTCTCAGTAAAATCCACACCATCAATTTGTTGGAACCCCTTAGCCACCAGTCTCGCCTTATAACGATCCACACTGCCATCTGCCTTTTGCTTGGTTTTGTATACCTATTTGGTACAAATAATGGTGTGATCCGAAGGACAAGGAACAAGATCCCAGATGTCATTGGCAATGAGCGCATTATTTTCTTGTTGCATTGTCCGTTGCCATTCCTATGATAAGATAGCTTGAAAAAATGTGTTAGGTTCAACATGTTTAAGCATACTGGTGTATGCACGAAGAGGATGCTTGGTGGCATAGAAAAGGTGGAAATCTGGTAATTCCTTGGGACAGAGTGATCCAATTCTAGACCGACTGACCATATGATGTTGAGGACCATTAGACACTACTGGAGAGGCAGGACTAGCAATGGTAGATGGAGAGGAGTTTGTCTCAAGTAAGGGTGACAAATCTGTAGGTGGTGGAAAGGACTTAATTGCATCTGGTAAGCTTGGTGAGACTAACTCAAGAGACACACTCTGGCTTTCTAAGGATGAAGTGTTTAATGATTCAGATTGCAGTTAAGAGTAAAAAGGAGTGAGGTCAAATGACTTACCTGGTTGGGAAACACCCGTTGTTGCTGGAGGAGAAGAGGAAGGCCAACCCTTTACTGGAAAAGTGTGCTCATCAAAGGCAACATTGCGGGAGATGTAAGTCTTATGCGTTACAGGGTCAAGACAACGATACCCATGATAATGTGAGGAATAGCTAAGGAACACACATTGTTTGCTTCGAAAAGCAAGTTAATGAGATGTGTAGGGTCTTAATCGTGGATAACATGCACAATCAAAAGTTCTTAAGGAAGAATAGTTGGGTGTTTGGGCAAACAATTTAAAGTAAGGGGAGACGTTATCTAAGACTGGTGTAGGTATTCGATTTATCAAATAAATCACAGTCATAAAGGCATCAACCCAGAATTTTGTAGGTAAATGTGATTGAGCTAGTAACGAGAGCCCAACTTCCATGATATGTCTATGTTTCCTCTCAGCTAAACCATTTTGCTGAGAGGTATATGGACATGAAAGGTGCTGATGAATGCCACATTTATAGAGAAAATCCTGAAATTGATGAGATAAATATTCGCCACCATTATCGCATTGAAATTGTTTGATCTTGGTCGAGAACCGATTTTCAGCTAAGGCTTTAAAATGCACAAAGGATGTGAAGACTTCAGATTTATTGCAAAGTGGATAAACCCATGTAAAACGAGAGAAATCATCTACAAATAGAACATAATATCGAAGACATTCATTAGACATAATAGGTGAAACCCAAACATCTGAGTGAATAAGTTCTAAAGGGCATAAAGTCACACGACCAGACTCACCAAACGGTAACCGTTTGGATTTTCCCATTAAACAAGATTGACAAACAGAATTAAGATCAAGAGATCCAGAAATAGGCAAATTAAGGGACTTGACTAAGCATTTCGTTATTTGCAAAGATGGATGACCCAAGCGAGAATGCCACACATCAAGGGTGGTGCGGACACCAACAAGAGCAACATTAGATCGAATTTTATTGATTGATTTTCGGTCAACTGGAATAGGGTATACCCCCCCCCCTTCCACTCTGTCTTGTTAGCAACGTTTGTCCCATGAGCTTGTCCTTGACAAAGAAATGAGAATCAGTTAAAATAAAGAAACAATTGTTGTCAATACATAACTTATTTATCGACAAAAGATTGACAGCAACTTGTAGACAATGAAGGACATGATTTAAGTGAAGTGTTGATTTGGGTGTATGCAAGGTGAGTTTACCAGTATGTTTAATTTGCAAACCATTACCATTCCCTACTGCTACTTTGTCATCTCCTTGATATGGCTCAGTCAGGTGAAGATTACCAATATCAGCTGAAACATGTTGGTTTGCACCACTGTCAACATACCAGGTGTTGTCTCCATGAAAGGAGTTGGAATGTGCAACCATTATTGCCAGTTGTTGGGGTGGATGTCACCCTTGATAGTTGTAATCATAGCGATGGAAGCAATTCTATGCCATGTGATTCTTCTTGCCACAAATCTAACATGCATATGGATCATAGCTTGGATCATTAGCCCAGGCAGGGACTCGGACAGAGTTGTTTGGGACAACATTACTTCCAGTATGACCTGATTTTTGTGCAGGATCAGAGGTAGGTTTGGTGCGTTGTTATGGTTGTCAATTGCAGTTATTTCTTTTCCCATTCTTTCCTTCACCAGATTTATTTGCAACCATAGCAAAAGTGTTGTGATCAACTTGAACACTTCGTTGTTGAGTTTCAAGAAAAGCCTCAAATGCAAAAAGCTCAGATCGAAAATCAGTAAAAGATAAAAACTTTTCATGCTGTGCAAAATAGCAATTGGAAATGAAGGGTGTGTAGGTAGTATTGAGACCTCCAAGAATGTGGGAGATTAAGTTTTCCTCCACAACTAGCTTCCCAACTGCTGCCAATTGATCTGCAATATATTTTGCACTTGCAACAAATTCTGAGCAGCTTTTTCCTCCTTGTTGTAAGCCTTGTAGTTGGCGTTTTAATTGATTTACATTCAAAGTTGAGGAAGAAGCAAAACAGTTTGCTAGAGCAAGCCATGCTAGTCGAGCGATCCTCATTCCATAGACCATAAAGAGCACCTTCTCTAAAATGGTAGATTTCATCCAAACCAAGACAAGCTGATTTTTTTTGTGCCATACGACGAAGTTAGGATTAGTTTCACGAGTGTCTTTACCTAGAGTTGGAGGTAAGAACTCTTCTAGGCACGGTTCGGTACCATCCACGAAACCCAAAAGATCATGAATACTAAAAGCACCTTCAATTTGAGAGGACCAGTTTAAGTATGAGGCAAGTCCCTCAAGTTTCACTGAAACATATTATAACAGGTTGTTTGGTGGAACAAAGAGTGCAGTGGAAGACAACATATATTTTTAGCAAGATCGGGCTTAAGCCAATCAGGCTCTAATTACCATGAAAGATTTGCAAGAGAAAGGTTTTGGTCAATGACCAAACCTGTTGTATATTGTGTATCATATATAAACTGTGTTACATGTATTCTTGGTAACTTATAGCTAGACAAATTTGTATACCAAATATAGATCCTATGCCATACATGGAAAGAAGAAAAATATGAAATCAATCAAACAGCTATGGAATGACACGGTCATTCCTATCTTGGCTTGCGGTAGTGTCTGCACGATTAGATTAATTTGCAGATTTAAGGGGATCTGATTTGTATTGCTTAATAAGATATAGATGTTAGTAATTAGTTAATGGTGATAGGTTAATTGATAATATACATTAGTTAATTAATAGAATATTAATTTGTAATTACATATTTAAAATTTATATTGTTAATGGTGATAAGTTAGATGAAAATTACATAATTAATTATACAATTATTATATAAAATAATATATATAATATTTTAAATTAAAAATATATATTTTTCTATTCGGTCGGTCTGGTCCGGTCCGAGAAAACCCCACCCTAGAATCAGATCGAAAATCGAAAAATTTCTTCGACCAAGACCGACCAATCCCAACTTCGGGCTGGTCTAGTCCAGTTGATTTCATCGGTCTGGACCTACTGGCTTAGAGCTCTACCTCTCTGTCCCACTCTTTTCTACTTTTTTCATTTTTATTAAATATGAAGTTGACATTGAGCTTTTTCACACTTTATCTACAATAATTTTCAAATTATGTCTTTTTTATTAGCAATGGGTGTTTAGAACAAAGTGCTAATTAATTTGGAAGATGCACATATTCTGGATAAGGATTTTCTTTTCTTTTTTTGTAAGTGTACTTCAAATAATTCAAAAATAAGTCTCCTAACCATAAATACAAAATCTTCAATTAGGAAGTTCGGAATTTCAAATTGCACTCTTGTTATTAATGTGGGTACGTAGCCAAATATATGTTTTAACAACGTGTTTTACATACTGGTCACCAGACTCGACTGATGGGCCCGAAGATTGACCTAGTTTTAAAGATCATTAACAAGTTTCATATGAGTATATTACAAGATCAAGAACTAAGAAGATTAAGGAAACAATGCAAGGACATATGCAATTCACTTGGGACGAGTCAAGCAAGAGCCCAACATTCAAAAGGGGCTTGAAGGATGAAGATCCAATTTTGAATCATTTTATACAAGCTATGGAAGAAGACAATAACATGACTTAAAGGCCTTGGGCACTTGAAGGCTTTCAAATTGTTTAAATCATTTAAAGGACTTATTTTATTAGTTTTGAATAATTGGGCTTTAGATATTTGGCTCACATATGTCTAATTTTTATAAACTACGGTTTTTGAGAAGGCCTTGTATTTTGGCCAAGGGCTTATTTGGAAAGTTACATTTAGAAACTAGGGTTTTGAAGGAAGGTACTGTAGCGATACTGTTCACGCGGCACTATTCATCCAGGGCTATTTTTGGAAGACATGGGGTTATTTTGGGCTAGGGTTTCAATTAGGTTTAGCTTTAAATACACTTTGTAGTCTCATTTTAATAAGTTTATAAAATTTGATGAATTTATTCATTATGAGTTGAGTTTTACTCCTCTTGTTCTTAATTGAACTTTTGAACTTATCAAAGGAAAATCACAACCTTTGTGGCGTTCTTCCTTGTAATCTGGGTTCTTGAGACGGGTTCTTCAACGGGTCTAGATTTTAATCTAATCTAGATTCTTGAAACGAGTTCTCATCAGATCTAGATTCTCCATCCATTGACTTGAGTTTGGCTTTCTTGGGTTAGTTTTCAATTTGATTATGGGTTCAAATGATTCTATTCCCATGGGTTCATATCATCAACGCTCCTGCAACATGAGGAATGTGAGGGCTTGGAGGTGGTGAAACACGTTGAATCTTTATGCCTAAGTCAACTTTTTATCCTCAAAGAGAATTTTCTGTATGTAAGCATACGTGAAGATGAATTCTAACCCGATGGCCTTTTCTCACCCACATCGTACACTTATGCCTAATAATTAAAGTTTCGTTTGTTTTCACAATTCCTTTTAACTCATCTCATTATTATAATTTTTTCAAATTCTTATACAAAATAAAATAAATATTTCAATTTTTTCAAATCTCAAAATAAAAATAATATTAAAAATATATATTTTAATAATATTTTATTCAACTTCAATATTTTGTAAGGCCTCCAATGTTTCCATAATCAGTAAGTATTTAAGAGAAAGGCTTATGAGTGACAGGATCGATTCCCATTTCAGAAAGCTTCCTACTCAGCTTGGTATTCCAGTGGTTCTTAACATCATTGTCTGTTCTCCCAGGAAGTAGTTGTGCTATTATGGACCACCTGGACATATAAACCATGAGAGAGAAGCCATTATCCCTTAACTAGTAACAGAAGCCAGACAACTAAAATGGTTGGTACTTGTGTTTGGTATGACTTCTGAATAATGACACCACTTTCTCCTACTCCATGCATAAGAAATGCAAAATAGTTGAAGGCATCCACCCCTCAACAAGAAGTGTGCGACGTTTGGATTTTTTTTTTTTTTTTCTAGGGCTTAAGATATGGAGAAATATTTAGCTCTTTACTCATTTGTTTTTATAGATAAGATGAGATTAGTTGAGATGAAAGTTGAAAATTGAATAAAATATTATTAAAACATATTTTTTAATATTATTTTTATTTTGAAATTTGAAAAAGTTGAATTCTTTTTTTTTTTTTTTTTTATGTGAGAATTTAAGAAAGTTGTAGTGATTATATGAGATGAGTGGAGAATTTTTGTGAAAACTAATGAGACTGCTCATAGCATAAAGACATGATTATAGATTCTGATGGATAAAACATAATATGGAAGTATTGAAAAGTGGCTTGGTTTCACTGCATCAGTATGAAACTCTTTAGAAGAAGTAAGCCTTTACTCATGGTTAGTGCCGGAAAACAAATATGAATGCCTTAGGACCTGCAAGTGAATGCATATGATAGTCTGCTTCAAGACAGACTATTTCTTTCAAAGCAATTAGATCTGAAAAAACTTCAGCAAAAAAAATAAAAAAAAATGAAAGGAGAAAGAAAACGTCGGAAGAACATCAGGAAATGAAAAAAAAAACCTTCCTAGATAGATTAGAAAGAGAGAGAGAGGGCTAGGGTAGAAGTTTGAGATCACCTGCTACCTATGGCTGCATGAAGCTTGACAATCATCTCCTCTTCTTGGGGAGTGAAGCTGTCATGCTTAAGATCAGGCCTCAGGTAGTTAGTCCACCTTAACCTGCAGCTCTTCCCACATCTTTTAAGACCTGTGAAATGTTAAAACCATCACATACAGCACTCTGATCATAACACAATCCAATCCAATTAAAACCATGTTCATGTAATCCAGCCCATATATATCACATTAAGCTAACCTGTTTTTTTAGGAACAGCTGTCCAGTTTCCTGTGCCATGCTTTGAGACATATGCAAGTATCTTTGCATCTTCCTGTGCAGTCCAGAGACCCCTTTTAAGGTTCAGCTTGTCACAGCAAGGAGGTCTTACCACAAATGGAAAAGGAAGGAGGGGGGGGGGGGGGGGGGGGGTGTTGAGTTTGGGGGGAAAGAAAGGAAGTTGATGTTGTGGAAGTTAGATCACAGTGATGCAACTTCAAATATCTTATTTTGCAAAATGCTCTTGAAGAGGAAAGAGAGGATGGAGGAGAGGGGTTTGGTATAACAAGTGTGAAGGCAAGAAAAGCATGGGGCTTGCTCCCATGTTAACTAAATTTGCATGATGAAAATAAAGATCACTCACTTTTCAACACCTCCATACTCAAATGCTTGGCCTACAAGAGCATCTTAGTCAGGTTCGAATCAGGTGAATTATTTGGTTAAACCAAAAGATTAATCTAAGTAAGTTCAAGTAAAGTACTGACTTGTTTATATTAGTTAGTTCAGAGTGCAAAGGAAATGACATCTATTTTAGTTTCTAATAATCACAAGTTTGATGAGAAACACTATTATAAACAAGGATTCAACTAATTATAGAAAATGGTTTTCAAAATCCATACCAGTATCTTTCAACATGCAAGAACCGTGCTTGCATGAGTACCGAATGTTTACAATCCATGATTTTGAGATCTCCATTCATAAGAAAAAAAAAAAGCATAGAAATTAATTAAGAGACAAAAGATAAAACCAAAACAAAAATGAGACTTTGAATTATCAACTTGATAGCAAGGTCTGTAACTAATTTAGATGTTGTCGTAAAATGATGATTTTTCTGTTTTTCCCACATCTTCGGGCCAACACACCATATTCAGAGACTTGAACAGAAGAGATTATTATGGAGCCTTGTGGGGTGGAGACTGGAGACAAGTATTATCTTGCAGACAAACTCTAGAGAAGGGAGCGTACGATTTTGTATGAAAAATTCAACTCGTTATCCTTACACTATATACTATACATGATTTTTTTTTTCTTACCAAACGTGTGATGTATAAATAATGAGTAAAAGAATTTATTTAGTTTAGCAGGAATAAAAGAAAAAAAATTAAAAAAAAAATCAAATATAGTGTGTAATATATAAAATATAAATGATGAGCAGAATGGCTCATGTTGTATGTAGTATTTATAAGAACGATAGCATATTGTATTAGAAAAAATATTCATAATTATTGCCGGAGTTACAAAAAGAGTTAATTATAAAATTATTTTATTTTATTTTATTTAGACCTGTTTGGATTCGAAAAGTGTTTCATTTCATCTCATCATTACAACTTTTTCAAATTTTTATATATAATATAATAAACAATTTCAATTTTTCAAATTTCAATTCAACTTTTTCAAATTTAAAAATAATAATAATATTAAAAAATAATATTCTAATATATTTTTTTTAACTTTTATCTTTATCTAAAATTATTTCATCTCATTTCATCTCTAAATTCAAACCAAAACTTCCGGTTTGGGGGCTGGGACCAAACATAAAATTTTCGTCCCAAGACAAGATCAAATATCCAAACGCACACTTGGGTAAAAACACAATCGAGATATCTGTGTTTGGATTTTTTCCCTACTGTTTATTGACATGACAATATACAGACAACTAGTAGATGTTGTCCCTCCTCTGGTTGTACTTTTTCCTAGCCATTACACATTTCATCCCTCTTTCAACTACCCCCTTCCGTCTAGACCCCCGTTCATTGATGCGTCAACCCATCTCAAAGAAAACTATTCCATTTCCAGTTCGTGTATGAGACAGTATCAATATCTGCTCGATTCGAGTTGCGCCCCAAAGCCCCAAACTGAGTTCCCCAAAGCCCCAAACTGAGTTCTCCTTCATGCCCTAACTCATATGGAATCGGCTCCTCTTACCTCTGAATCGCCCTTCTGCAACCTTTGTATTCACGCCGTTTGTGTTCCTGTTCCCTTCAATTCACTATACTCCAAGCCTTGATAAACCTCACATCATCCTGCAATGAGAATCTCTGCCTTAAGCTGTGCATTGGCCAACTGAATCTCTGGCCCTAAACCATAGCATCTGTTGTGCAGCCTTACCACTAAGAGCAGTCACCTCAACAGAGACCCCTAGGCTCACGTGGGTTTAAATTGTACCAACGCACTGTCATCCTTGTTGAGTTCGACGGTCTCATTGCCCGCTTCAAATGGTCTATAAAGGCACAGTTTGCACTCCAACGGAAGGCACCAATGAATCGGTGCAAGTCTCGCAACACCATCCCCAAATGTCGCAATAGATAGCTAGCCGTCCATAACTCCACCACCCCGGGTTCTAAGACACGCTCCTACCAGTTATATTTGCATCATATTTCAATATCCTTTGACTGGAGTCAGGGAATTGCAAGCTAAGATAAATATGAAAATTATTGTCAATCCGCATTTGTGACTGGGAAAATCTTCACACGTTGGATTTGGTAGTTTACAGATTTTGGTGTATTTGTCTGGGGTTCACATGATTAGAACCTAACTACATGTTATATTCATTATATTTGGATATTATTAGTTTTTTGTTTTGTTAGCATCTGTATGGACAATGATCAGGGCTTGGTAGAGAGGACCGAGTTTGAGGAATTCATTGAATAACATTGGTCGACCACTAGGTCCTAGGTGAGTATACTTTAGAAGCAAGGGAACCAGTCTGTATAGAAAGGAGGAAGCAAGTTCTCCATATCTAAAACACACTTACCTGAAGAAAACACGTTCAAACGTTTCAGGAGTGTGGAAATGGGTGAAAGGTGTGAGGATCAGGAAGTGGGTGTTAAACATCATACTAAGCACCTATCATCACCCTGGATTTGGTTGTTAAGGTATTTAGTTTTGGTTGTGGGTCAGCAGTTGAGCCAATTATAAAGGAACATCAGGCTGATATAGGGTTTTAGTGTTGTTTTTGGGGTGTCCAATGACCACTTAGGGGCTTTGGTTTTAGATTGAAAGACTTGAAGGGGACTTGTTTATGGTGGCTTTGTGAGGTCAAGGTTTGATGGTAGATTATGGCCATAGTGGTCGGTGTTGTTTTCTGCTGTTTTTCACAAAGAGTCCAGTATGTTTCTCAATCCACTAAATAATGTAATAACTCATTACCCTCCATAGTCGCTGTGATAGTTGCCTGCTCCCCTTATGTGCAAGTCCAGACCTTTAAGGATTGGCGATTTCATTAATCTCATGCTTCTATTTTCACGTTAGGAAGAAACTAGGGAAGTTCAATTTTTTAACAAAGGAAAAAATAAATTCTTTTATTTCTTTTTCTTTTTCTTTTTACCTATGAAACAAAAATTCCTTTATTTCTTGATTTCTATATATCAGAGTTTGGTATCAATGGAAGAGCAACGACTTAAGTTTATTGTGGTAAAAAATAATGGTAAATGTGAAACAAATTCTATAGCCAAAGGGGATGAAATCCTGTGATCAGTTCAAAGCTCTTACCTTTGCAATAAAGAACTTTTCATTTTGAATAATAGGTCCATGAACACCTGATCCATTTGAGATGATATTTTCACGCACATACTGATGATAAATCTCTCTCTACATTATCTCTGATGGCAATGAAAACTCTTTTAGCTGCTTCTCTAGTGTAATCTAACTCCAATAATAACCATCAAATAAATAGATAGTAAAGACAACCCTTTGACAAATGACAAAACATAGGCCTTCGAAGGAATCGATGGAAATGGTTTTTTATACATCATACTTTTTATATATCATAATTCTAGTTCCTGGATAAACCTTTTTGAGGTGTATAATAAAAGAGGGGAGGTAAGGAAACATATGGCCAGTTTGTTAGTAGAAACTGGAGAGAAAGTTAAGAAGCCATCTTGTATTTCCTTTAAGATTTTGATATGAAAATCTAAAGAGTAGAATGACAATTTGAACAAGATGAAAGCAAATTTGTATGATTGATAATAGTAATTGAACAATGCCCCACTTCATGTATATCAAGATTTTAAAGCCTTTACAAATTCCCATCTACCAATCTGTTTTGGTTATGTCCAGCTAAACAACTTACCCCCATTTCATGTTATTATAGCTTATCTCGATCTGCTCCATTAATTTCAAGGAATAAACGAAAAATATGTCCTCCTTTCTCATACATTATCTCTATTTGTATGCATAATGGAGTTTCATCTCAGCTAGCTAGTTAATATGAAACTGGTATGTGCCCCGAAGTTATGAAAAAACTGTAGATTTCTAAATCATTAATTCCATCATTATATTCACCTCTTCCATAAACCTTTGTCAATCAGTTTTATATTCCCAACAAATGGACGTTTGGAATGTTTTACATTAGAAATTCATGTATTATACAGAAATGAAACATAAGTATATCTTCATAGAAGACAAGACAGTTTATAAACCAGACCATTATTTCCTATGTTGGAGTCTTTCCAACCAGATTATGGTTTGTTAAGGAAATTATTATAACCAATGCTTTGTTATATTTATATTCTGAAAATCTTTTGTTTCACCCTAACTTCTATATCATCCACACTCTTGGAAGCCCCAAAATTTTTGCCTTTTTTGCTTTGTTGGAGGCCTAACTTATACCATTTCTTGTTGTAGCGTTACTACTTACGCTCATGAACATCCAGGTCATCAACTCAAAAGGTATGAGTGTAGTGTTGATTTTTATATTTACTGGTTTTTATGGTTTTTAACTTCTTCCATCTAAGATTATTACCTTCTTCCATATTTACCTTCTTCCATCTAAGATTATTACCTTCTTCCATCTAAGTATAAATTGCTGTCATTATTTACCAACATCATCTATATCATGTGTTTGTATCATCACAATTTTATGTTGGTTTGGAACAAATCCAATATGGTATATTATCTTTCTGCATGTGCAATCATTAATTTGAGCCCATATTAGAACCATATGGACAATGATACCATCGATTCGACCCGGGATGGAAGCTTATGGGCAAATGGGTTTGAGGATTTGCTGATAAAGATGTTGTATCAAGACACCCTCATAGATAGATTGAGGGGAGGCAGGATCACAAAAGGTGATCATGTTAGGCTTGCTAAAAAGTTATCTGCCATTGGCCCAAGAAATTTTAATTCTGATCAAGTTAAGGGAAAAATTGCGCATCTTAAACGAAGACAATGCGAGTTTACGGATCTCATTAAGCAAATCGGTTTGGGGTGGGACCCAGAGAGGAAGGCCCCAGTTGCTAGTGAGGAACACTGGGCAAATGCCCTTCGGGTACAATATTATAATGTTCATAATTTCTATTTCTACTTGAGGTTTTAACATTCCAAAATTGTATCTAATCACTCTCTTCAATGATAGGTGAGATCATCATGGAAGAATTTCAAGATGATGGGATGCCCAAAGTATGAACAACTTTGCACAATATTTGGATGTACGATTGCGACTGGGACAATGCATCGGGCATCGACAGATCCGGCCCCAGACAGTGACAATGAGTGCTTGCTTGATGAGGAGATACAAGCTCGTGGTGCGAACGTTACTGATCATGATGGGGGCAATGTAACAGTAAATCCCCAACAAACGCCACGACACTTCTCCGCCTCCTGTGCCAGCGAATCTTGTAGATGTCGGGGAGGGCCCATCCAAGACCCAGGCATTCAGCAGCAAATGAGCGAGACCCTTGATGCAATTAAGCATAGTGTCAAAGCTAGGCAGCAATAGAATCGATGGAGTACAGTAGATCGTTGAAGCGAAGTAAAGGGGACACTAGCATGGAGTCCGATGGAGCGTTTGATTTACAAATGCATTGTATGAAGTTGCTTGAAGAAGTACAACCTCCCCTACCGCCTGAGCTATTTAACAAGGCCTTCGACCAATTGTTGAGCACAAAAGTACAGAGGTCGTTCATCTCGATCTCTGATCTCTGAATGAGTCAATGGGCTTGGAGTTTGCCGTGATCGGTCATGACATGGACGCATTTTCTTCAGGGGTCCATAATTTGTCTGGAGGTTTGGAGGGATGAGTACAGTTATATCTCGGCCCCGATATAGCCATTTATTGAGATGGAGCCATTTATGACTTCATTTATGCATGTTATTGTCTTTTCCTTGTTTTTACTATTTTCATAAACAACTATGTGGTTGTTCGAGATGCACTATATTTGAGTTTTGATCTTGTATGTCAACATTTTATAGCTCGTTTGCTTCTTTTTCCTACTTTGTGACATTTGAGAACTTATGCATTTTGGTGTATTTTTCAAATATTGTCACTGTGCAATTCGGTTTATCTTATAAGGTTTCCACCTCCATATAGATGCCTGCAGATGTGTCTGTAATTTTCCTTACACGATAGCAAATTTTTTTTTTATACCACACAAGAATTCCGTTATTCATAATGGACAATGAGAGTATTTCGGCAGAAGCCCCATTGATGGAGTTGAATAACGAGTTGGAGGATACATGTTCAAGTAGGTCTCATACCAACGAGGCGGACGACCTTAGTGCGACATATCCTTCAAGTGGAGATGAAGCCACAATGCAGGAGGTGAACATTATTAACATGATGTGGATGACATAGCAATTTCATGGACGTCAGGCTAGAATTCCCGAACACAACATTGGGCTAAGAGGTGATCAATATATTCAAGCAGTCTTGAATGGAAATCCCAGGACTTGCAAAACAAAGTTTTGAATGGAAGTCCTGGCCTTTCGTTATGTTTGTGACCTCTTACAACAGTTATTAATTATGGACCTTATAGAGAGGGTGTCGATGGAGGAATCAGTAGGCATGTTTTGCCTCCTCGTTGGGTATGCACAAGGTCAGCGCATCGTTGGGGACCGCTTCCAACATTCAAGCGGAACTATTAACCGACATGTAAAGATGGTGATGTGGGCACTACATCAGTTAGGGAGGATTGTGATTAGGCGCAATAACACAGATGCAGTCCATCCTTACATTGAAGGAAACCCTCGCAATTATCCATGGTTTGAGATATGGACTTTCCTATAAGAGTACAAACTGGTGATTAAACTTGAAGTTGATTTCCTTTTTATTACGTTTAAATTGTTTTAAATTTAAATCGTTTGGGTGTGTTATATGATAATGGTTTTGTAGAAATGTCTTGGTGCTTTGGACGGCACCATGATTGATGTTGTTGCACCAGCTAGAATGAGTAATGCATATCAAAATCATCACGGTCAAATTGCACAAAACGTGTTGTGCTTATGTGACTTCGATATGAAGTTCATGTATGTATATACTGACTGGGAGGGCACGGCCCATAACGCACGAGTATTCCTAGATGCCTTGAGTCAAAATCGCAATCAATTTCCATGGCCACTACAAGGTAAATTTATATACACGGGATTTACTTATACAAGTTGTAGGCAATATTAATTACAAGATTACTGTCATTATTTGGAGATATTTTTACTGTAATTATTTTTTTATGTGTGTAGGCTATTATTATCTTGTCGATTCCGCATTTTCCTGCATTGAGAAGTTCATGCCGCCTTATCCATGAGAGAGGTATCATCGATCTGACTGTTATAGCGGCCGTCAATTCCGTGGCTATAAAGATTATTTCAACTTCCGTCATTTACCGATCTGGAACATTATTGAACGCACATTTGCGTTATTAAAAAACCTATTTCAAATATTGAAAGCGATGCCTCGGTATTGCCCTACCAGGCAAGGAATGCTCGTAACCGCATGTTGTATACTGCATAACCTTATTAAAACTGTAACGTCGAATGATGAGTTCATTCAGGTTGCATTGGCGCTGCAGTTTAATGAAGAAAACATGGTTGGGGACGACGATGCGAGCAAGACGCCTAAAGTGGTTGACATGTCCCATGAGTCAGCCAAAACTATGGAGCACAGAGAAATGGGATTGCGATTCCTATGTGGGCACTTAGGAATGGACAATAAACGTGTGGTATTATGGATATATTTACCTTTACTATGTTGTAGTATTTATTTTTGAAAACTATTTCTATATGGATGTTTTTTAAGGATTTGCACTGTATGGTATATGTACCGTTAGGAAAGCCTCATTTATTATATTAATTTGATAAAGGGAATTGTGTTCTCTTTACTTGTACGGTATCAAATATATTGCAATTTGCGAGTCATGAAGGCACATTCAAGTAGAGTAACATCGTTAATACAAAATAAATTAGATTATGATGTCGCTGTCAGAAACCACATGGCCCCTCATTTGATATAACCTCCATATTGAAGGCAAACTCAAACGTGCATAGATGTTGAAACCGGATTTTGTAAGGATTCAGCGCATTGCAAAATAATTTATTTGATTGTGTTTTGAACTTTGTGTTACAAAAATTGCAATGTTTGGTAAATGCAAAGTGAACAACCCAGGTGCAGTAATAAAAGTTGAACATGGTTTGGGGTGGTAATAAGATTACACAGCCCACGCACATGACAGACTATCACCCAATAAATACAAGACGAGAGTTTGAATATAAACTTAAGGTAGCATTAGATGATTTACATTATCATTAACTTTAGAAAATTGAAGAAAACATAATGATGCCATACATAAAACCCAAGATGTGATCAACACACGTTTGTACTTCATCGTTTGGAACTTTTTGTCTTCTATTCTTGCACGTTCAGCTGCCATCCTTTCATTTCTTCGTTCTACTAATTGTAAGGTACACTCATAACAAACTGGTAGGGACATAGTAAGATCAACCCATTCGAAAAATCCACACTGGTTTTGACTCTTATATAATATCGACAATTCAAAAATCGCCTCCCAAAACTGTTAGCCTTGGCTGACGTCCGAAGTTTGGAGAGAATGCCACAATAACAAAGAGGTATTCGTCCCAATACCAGTTCATTTTCTGTCCTCATAGGAGTCGGGCAGTTTATGGACACCCTGCTACTCGTTTCCATAATTCTTGCTCATAGAGTAAAAAGTGCAAAATAAACAAACACTAGTAAGCTGGCTCACAATTCTTGCAAAGAGAATAAAGGGAAACAGTTCACAATAAAGGGAACTGCATTATGGGAAAATATAACAGCATCATTACATAAAATTGTCTAATTGGAGTACAATAGGATTATAATCGCAACATGTACGTTGACTAGAATATAACAAGATCATTTCAAACCATAGCCTCAAAATGTTTATAGCAGTTCAAACCACATGTCTAATTAGAAAACTTTGTTGACCCCTGGCTTTGTAACCCACTGAAAGTCTGAAACCATATTTCATCAGTTGTCGGCATTGATAGATCTTTGTCAGCATTATAATTGAAATATAGATCAATTATAATGGGTAAAAAGAAGTATACCAATATGGTTGTCAAGTTGAACCAAACTAGATGGTAATTGGGCCCGTGCCCTTTACCATTAATCCACCATATGCATTGATGGTCTATAGACTCTATACAAACCCAATCTGTTCCTCCAAAAATAGCAGACACACACCATAAAGCAAGTTTTGAAAATCCAAGAAACTCTCAAAATGAATATACATCACAACATATTAAAAAATGGTCTGTAATGAAGGGGCATGTAACCATGCGAATCTAACGTTGGGTTTATATTTATGAACGGTAATGAAGGGCCATGAAACAGAGTATTTTCCAAACAACAGACAGTTCATAAAAATTTTATGAACTGTAATTTTTGGCCATCTAACATCATATTTCCTTCTGTTTTTGTTGGGTAGAAAGGACGTGAACCCCATGGTTTGGAAAATGGTGGGATTCAAAATTCCTTTAGGGAAATTTATTAGCATCCATTTTTGTCAATCGAAACCCAACACAGATTTATAACTTCATCACCAAGATGCAGGATGTTCAAATCCCCCCCATAACGATTGCGCACGTTTGATTTCCCTAAAGTTGGGCTTCGGATGGTTAAGGTTGGAAACTTTAAAAATTAAAATGGCAAAGTATGAACTGGTAGTCAAACAAGAAGTGCTTGAGATAACTTCTCACTTAAAATCGAACCCAATTTCACAAAATGAAATGGATTTGCAAAATCGGCAATCAAGAAAACCCTATCCATGGACCAAAGATGGATATTGGTTTGTAGAGTTTAAGGAATACGGGAACTTACCTCAGTTATCGACTTCGCAATTGTGTTAGCGGGATGAAAATCGAACAGGCACGATGAAGTCCTTGCAAAAGTCCTTCCAAATAGTTGCAGAGGGAGGGGAGCGGCTGTTTGCGGCTCTTGAAACGCAGGGGATGCAAATGCAGGAGAAGGGAAAACTGAAGGGTTTTCTCGAAGGGTTCGAGAGGGATCGGGAGCAGAAATCCAAACATCTAAGGCTAACAAAAGGCCATAATAAATGCACCGGTGGTACCCACCAACTTTTCTTCTTCCCAAAGGAGAGAAACCTCATCTTAACTTTACTTCCAAACACATCTTACTATAGGGCCCACGGGAATTTTTTTAAAACAATCTAAAAGGTTAACTCATATCATCTTCACACTATTCACAAAAATCTTAAAATTCTCATCTCGTCTCACCACCCAAACCTGCCCTTAATCTCTAATTTTTAAATTCTTACAATTAAATTCTTTAGCCCATCTCCCATCAATTCATCTAACAGCGAGGTTGTCACATGCCATTATTAATTTATTATCATGTAGCAACCAATTAGAACTCAACACGTAGCATTCCAATTCCACGTCAGCAATTATATGAAAAAACTAATTAAAAATCTAAAAAACAAGAATAAACATACATGCTAGTTAAAATAGATTAAAAAAAGTAAAAAATAAAGATAAATATATATATAAGTGTAAATATTATTTAAAGAAAATTTCAAAAATCATTAATTAAAAAAAGTATTCAAAAGAGTAAGGAAAAACAATATATCATAAGAACTTATCTTAAATGTACAATCTTTCAACATATGTTTAAAAATCACCTCTGGAAATTGATAAAAAAAAAAAATATTTATACAAGTTCCAAATAGATAAATTTTGAACAATCCTTTTGTTAAAAAGTGGACCACATCTTTAAAAAGTATAAAAAAAAAAACTATTATTTATTAGTAAAACTCACTTTTTTACAAAAAACTTGCATTGTATTTATTATGCAAACACACACATCAACGATGACAAATTAAAGTAAAAGCAAGTACGATCAAGCACATGACACACAATATACGTGGTTTGACAAATTGTCTACGTCTACAGAATTGCAAAAATCTTATTAATCAGATGAGATTACAATCATTCAATCTCAACTCACACTCTCTAGAGCTTTTTACTTTCTCACATAATATGCACTCACTTGACAAGTGTTATCTCTTAACATATGCTGAAAAGCATACAAAATAAGTCAAATATAACACATTTATAGCAAACGGCATTGGAAACTCTAATCTGATAAAAACTACGTTCTTTGCTCGCGCGGCATGTCGAGCACCCCTCAAGCAAACAGCCAATGAACATTGACTTGAGTGGAGTGTCAAGCGTGGCTTGAGCGAACACTAGGATTTGTGTCTCACTCAAGCCCACTATCGTGCAAACTCATGGGTTGAGCTTTGCTCGAATCCACTATCAAGTGTAAGGCTATACAAGAACCGGCCAGACTGACCGTCTCCAACTCGGATTCAGGAACCGGTCGAAACCGGTGAAGAACTAGTTGGCGAGCAAGAGGATTTGAGGGAAAATCGAAGTCGGTGGTTCGGCGTTGGTTTGAACCCCAGGGAAACAGCTGAACTAGCCAATCCTTTCTCTTTTTTTTGAATATATGTATATAAAACGGTGCCGTTTCACTTAAATGAGTGAAACGACGTCGTTTTTCTAAGTGGAAGTTAAAAAATATATATATATAGAACGGCTTCGTTTGTCTTTAAACCAAACGGCGCCATTTTGAATTAGGTTTCATTAACCCCCCTTCTTCTCCTTCTTCCTTGCGTCTTTTTCTTCCTTTGCGTTTTCTTCTTCCTCTACATCCCTAAACCCTAAGCCAGCTTCTACTCTCAATCGACAATGGACACGACATCCCTCCTACGTCACAGAGACACTGACGGCAGACCGAAGAATCGAAATGCGCCGCATCGAGATCGATAATATCAGTTTTCTCTCCCCAATTGATCGGTTTCGACCGATGTTGAGCTCTCATGGCAGACGTCGGTGGGGTCTCGATTTGGTGCTGAAACCATCGGTGTACACCCCTAGTCGAGCGCATGTCAAGTGAACTCACGAGTTGAGTTTCGCTCGAGTCCACTATCAAGCGCATATCGAGCAAACTCATTGTTCCTTTATTTTCTACTCACAGACCAGTCTCCACATGCAACCCAACAATCTCCCACTTGGAGACTGGGTCTCCACAAGCTAGCCATCATTTTCAGTCAAGCCCTTTCATCTCTGCAACTCACAGCATCTGTCTTCAACCTAGAAGATACACTAAAGTCAAGCCCGACTTCAATTTTTCACGTACATCGCCCTTAGTAAGCATATCCACTAAGCGACTCACAACTCCCACTGCACTAGGAGTACCGGTCTCGAACTAATCTTGGCAACCTCAGCCAACTTTCCTGAGCTTTCATGAGGAATGAAAAAGCTGACTTCCTTTGACTTCTTTTGACTTCCTCACATGTTTCACACAATCAAGCCTGCCTTTTTACACTCTTGTATTTTTCTGCACATCACTGGACCTTGATGTTAAATATAAAAAGTTAGATCTCTTACTATGCGCAAAAACCAACGCACACTTAGTGATCTTCCAAACTCCTCTAAAGAACGCTACTGCATAACTGCTGTCATCAAGTTGTCCCACAGAGATAAGGTTTTTCTTCAGATCTGGAACGTGTCTGACTTGCTATAAAGTCCACACGACCCTGTTTGAAAATGTGATGTGCACATCACTCACTCTCATTACGTTCAGTGCCTTTCCATCAGCCTCATACATCTTTCCAAAATCACCAGCAACATAATTCTGCATGATTTCTCAATGCGATGTGCTATGGAACGAAACCCATGAATCCAACACCTAATCATCAATCGAACTGTGTACTACAAGAAGTAAGGCATCATGAATTTCTTCTGCCACTACATTCACCGCATCATCCTCAGCACTTTCTTGATTCCTGTAATTTTTCTTAATGTTGCCTGACTTGCCATAATTCCAACACATGATCTGTTGTCCAGATCTCGTCTTGCTCTTCCCCTACTCTTGGAGCTTGACCTGTAATGTCCTCTGTCTCGATTATCAACATTCAAAGCGATCCTAAACTCGAGAGAACTCACCCGAGTCTCTTCTATGTACATCTTCAACAAAGACCATGTCACGTATGTCACCGTAGTTTAGTTTCATTTTGTCGGCTGAACTACTCACAGTCATCCTCATGGCCTCCCAACTATTTGGTAGCGATGTCAACAGAATCAATATTCTGATCTCATTATCAAACTCAATCTCTACATAAGAGAGTTTATTTGTGATCGTATTGAATTCATTCAAGTGTTAGGCCACAGACATACCTTCTAACATCTTCAAATTGAACAATTTTTTCATTAAGTTCACTTTATTATTCGCCAATGGTTTTTATACATACCTGATAAAGTCGCCATGAGATCCGTCGTGGTTCTCTCCTTACTGATATTGTGTGCCACTATTCTAAACAAGATCAGCCAAACAGTCCCTATAACCTGTCGATCTAACAGGGTCCACTCAACATCATCCATGCTCTCTGGCTTCTTTCCCGACAGTGGAAGATGGAGCCTTTTCCCATAGAGATAGTCCTCAATCTGCATCTGCATCTGCCAGTAACCAAAATCAGTATCATCAAACTTATAGATCCCGGGTGCTTTCACTTTATCTCCAGCCATAGTTTTCCTTCAAATTCGACCTTGGCTCTTGATATCAGTTGTTGTACAAACACACACACACCAACAATGGCAAACAAAAATAGAAGCAAGCACGATCAAACACACGAAACACAATATACGTGGTTCGGCAAATTGTCTACGTCCACAAAGCTGTAGAAATCTTATTAACCGGAGGAGATAATAATCACTCAATATCAACTCACTCTCTAGGGCTTTTTACTCTCACACACAATATGCACTCACTTGACAATTGTTTTCTCTCAAAATATGTTGAAAGTCATACAAAACAAGTCAAATATGACATATTTATAGCAAACGGCGCTGGAAACCCTAATCTGGCAAAAAATACGTTATTCGCTCAAGCAGCGTGTTGAGCGTGGCTCGAGTGAACAACCAATGAACATTGGCTCGAGTGGGGTGTCAAGCGTGGCTCAAGCGAATATTAGGGTTTGCATCTCGCTTGAACTCACTGTCAAACGCACCTCAAGTGAACTCACATGTTGAAGCACGTGAGTTCACTTGAGCCCACTGTCGAGCGTATGTCAAACAAACTCACTATTCCTCGATTTTCTACTCACAGACCAATCTCCTCATACAACCCAACAGTATTGAGATTTGTAACCAACATTATTATTAAAAAAAATCACCTTTAAAAAGATGTTTAAAGTTTTAAGCAGCCCCAAAAACTTTGTATCAAAACTTTGAAATATGCTGAGCCAACTAGGTAAGTATGTTTAGACATAAGATTTTCTTAAAGTTCTAAGAAAACTTTTAGAGAAGAGTTTTAGGATACGTTTGGATCCTCAACCCATCTCAACTTATCATTACAACTTTTTTTAATTCTAAAATAATAATAATATTAAAAAATAATATTCTAACAATACTTTATCATCTCAACTCAATTCAATATCCAAACACAGCCTTAGAATAAATTTTTTCATCCATGTATGTGCATTGCACAACCATCAGAGCCACTAATTATCAAAACTCGTACCATGTGACTTCCACATCATTGTTAATAGAAAGAGTGATGCTTCTATGCCGGCTGTGTGTGTCCACTGAGTCTACCGCTCAATGTAAATTGTACATTTTTTTATTTTTTATTTTAAATATATTTAAATATTTTAAAAATATACAAAAATAATAATATACTAATAATCACTTTCTTAACCATTAAAAAAATAATTTTAGAAAAAAATAAATATATGAACGATTAAAATGAATGGACAAAATAAGGAGGTATGCTAGCATTTCTCTGATAGAAATTCATCACATGTCATGACAGAAAGTAAAATAGAAAAATATTAAAAAAACTTTTAAAAACTAAATAAGAAATATATATCAAAAAATAAACACACCATCGTGTCCCATCATGATATGTATTTTTTTTTAATTTGTATCTTTTAAAAAATTTATATTTGTATTATAACACTTGGATAGCACAAACAAATAAATATGACAAGTGGCATATATTTTTCTTTTTGTTCTTGTGTTTCGTATGTTTTAGAGAGAACAAACATGTAGATGGCACAGCTATACATCTCGAACAAGAGGTTCAAACAAGTATACACGACCAAACCACTTCCTTTCATTTGGCCATTTGAGAAAGAAAAAATCTACTCAACCTCCTACTATTCACACCACACTCCACATTCCATCTTTTTTTTTAATTTTTTTTATCAAATATATTTTTATATGAATAGTGAATAAAAAATTATAAATAGTTTAAAAAAAATAAATTCAAAATTTTTTTTTTAAAAATATTAAAAAGTATGGAGTGTGGAGTGTAGGGAGGATGAATAGCAAAACTCAAATAAAAATAAAAAAAAGTGAAATGCACTATTTGGGATCCAAATTTAGGCCACTTTTTCGGTGGTCGTAGCACTGCTCTTGGCCATTTTCTCTTATGTTAAAGTAGAGAAAAAGAATATATTTTTTTTTAATTGTTCATATCCCTAACAATTGTTTTACATTTTGTACTCCTAATTATTAAATTTGATACACTCTACTCTTAAATTACCGCTTATCATCGAATAGATCCAACTATTCATCCAAGCCTAATAGTTAATATGTTAAAAAAATAAGTGACTTCACACAATATTGATCGATAGATGTTTTGAATTAAGGTGCTATTTGAAGTCGGTATATAAGTGGTGCAAACTGTAACTGGTTTGGATATTAAGAATATTTTAGATTATTTGTGAATGATAGTGAAATGATTTGTGAATAGTAATAAAATTATTTGAGTTAAGATGTTTTATTGAATTTTGAAAAAGTAAAGAGAAAATGTTAAATAAAAATATTATAAGATTAAAAAATTGTTTAAATATAATTTTTAATGTAGTTTTTGTTTTTAAGATTGAGAAAGTTGTATAGATTTCGAGCCTGTTTGAGGTTGCAGTTTGAGTCTTAAAAAGTGATTAAGTAACCTTAAAAGTTCTTAAAATTAGGTTTTTTGAGTGTTTTGATATGTAACACTCAAACATTTTGATATTTTTCCTCAAACAAGCTTTTTCGAATAATGCGAAATATAATTCAAATTTTAAAAAAACTGTCAATGAGCAAAATTGCTCATATAACTTTTAAATAATTACAACTTTTAAACATTCAAAAAAATAATCATAATTTTTAAAAAATCAAATAATCGTTATTTCTAACTAGGAAAGTAATTTTTTTAATTTGTTTCCAAACAAATATAACATGTTTAAAAGTGTTTTAATTTTTAAAAATATAGTTATCAAACAGTAAATAATTTTTTAATCGTATAACTTAATACTTAAGCTATAAGTTATAAGTCCTAAAGGCTAAAACTATAAGTTATATTTTTCACTGTAATCCTAAACATGCATTTTTTGTTTTACTTGAAAGTTTTGAAAAGTTGTAATGATTGGATAATAATTAAATGAAAAAATTAAAAATTTGAAATTAAAAAGTATTTTATGTTTAAGTTGTATTTAGAAATGAAATATCTAAAAATATTTAAGAATATTTAAGAATAATTGTATTTCTAAATGAGCCATAAAACTCATGTTACTCTAGATAAATTTTAAAAAGGATAATTATCTTTTTATTTACAAATCATTATCCTATTTTTTTTATTTATAAAGTTTTTACTTGACATAACTGCCACCCCAGTTTACTGATGCAAAATATAATTTTTATTATTAGAAAAAGAAGAGTTTTCTTTAAGCAAACAATTTGGATTCATATCGCGTTTGGAAGTGGCAAAGAGGCAAGAATTCCGGTTCATTTATAGGCACCTACATTGTACCAAGTACTTGTATATGTCCACGCACATCTCTTGCCAAAAAACGATCTTCTAGAGAGAGAATCTCCAACTTCTTTCTAAAAAAACTCTAAAACTTTCGAAACAGAGTGAGGGAGTGGGAGCTTTGCTCCTCCCCCCTCACTCCTTCCTTGCTTTTGTTTTTGTTCTGTTTTAAGTTTTTGCAGGTCTAATAAAGGAGAAAACTCGTGATCTCAGTCTAAATTCTTGTAAAATACATCCGTCTGTGGAGATGAGCAGATGAGCGAGGAGATGAGTAGATCCGTTTCTTGCTCCGCAACCCATCTATATGCCAAAGCAGATGAGCGAGATGGAAGAGCCGCACGGAAGAGGCGCATGTGGTCCGGCGGTGATGGGCGAGATGGAAGAGGCGCCTGTGGTGATGGGCGACAGGTCGGTGCCGGTCTCACAGAGAGAAAGTTGTTTGTTGCTTTTGGAGAAAGGCCAGTGCTAGTGCGCAGAGAGAAAGGCCAGTGCTCGTGGTGAAAGGCCGGTGCCAGTCTTACAGAGAGAAATGCCAGTGCTCGTGCGCAGAGAGAAAGGCCGGTGCTTGGGCGCAGAGAGAAAATCGGGGCTGCTCGTGGCCGATTGTGGTGGGCAACGGGAGTAAAGAAACGTAGATCAGGCGTAGGAGAAGCAGGAAAAGAAAAAAAGAAAAAAGAAAAAAAAGGAAAAAAGGGAGGCGGCGCAATTGATAGTGATGAAACCCTAAGGGCTTTCCTACTTGCAAATAGGCTGGTCTTTTTGTTTGGACTAGGCCATGTGTTTTCTTCGGTCCTTTTGGTTTTTTAGATGTGTTTTTTTATGTTGTTAGTTTTAATATTAGAAAAGAAATAATAAGAAATAGGCTATTGGACTTGGTGTCCATAGCTACAGAGTCCTGTTCCTCTTTTGGGAGGAGTCAGAGAGGTAATAATCTTCCTCTCGGGGAGGATGAAGATAGTACTTCTCTTCTTTAAAAGAGAAGGCGTTTAGTTCTGTTTTTACAAAGTGCTCATCTTTGTTAAGAGAGAGTTTATTAGAAGTTAAGACAATGTTCATAATAAAGAAATTTGTGTGTGGGGGTGCTTCAGAGCAGATGCATTAGTTTGGCTTGTAGTCTGAGTTTTTTTTCATGTATTGCTAAGTCACAGCTGTAACTTCGATTTATTGAATAACATGAAGTCTATTTCTATCAAAAGGAAAAAGTACTTGTATATGTACGAACCGGTATTTTATAGCCTTGGAGTTTGGAGTTTGAGTTAAGATACAAGTTTAAATTATTTATGGCAGTAAAATCTGACTTTGGGTCATGGCATGAGTTTTGGACTAGCTGGATATTTTGAGAGTATTGTGATGACGGGCTCGCTCTTAAAGCATAGTTCTGATTCAAATTAAACATTTCACAATAGAGAGGGATTTCTATAAACATGCCTACAAAAAAAAAAAAAATGCGAGTCCTCCGACTCCTAGATCCCGTTGGGATCTATCGTTGGCATTATTTTATTTTATTTTATTTTTACTTCATGATTAAGAAAGTATTTTTTTAATGATATTGTGAATTTTTTAAAAATATATTTAAAAGTGTTAAAAAAATACATTTAAAAAAAAAACCAAAATAACTAACGAGAACCAGCGGTGGCTGTAGTGCCGCCCTAAAAATTAAAAAAAATGATATTCTCACCAGTGGATCTTACAGTTTAGTATTATCGTTGGAATTATTTTATTTTATTTTTTAATTTTTCTTTTTACTTAATGATTAAAGAAGTATTTCTTTAATAATATTGTGATTTTTTTATTTTGTTTAAAAAATATTTAAAAGTGTAAAAAAATATATGAAAAATATAATAATAAAAAGATTAATTATTCCTAACGGTAACTGTAAAAAAAAATTACTACGTACGTTATCGCCTCCACCGCCCTTTTTTGGAAGTAGTTGTACGTTGTTACTAATTGTACAACAGAATTCAAAGTTAGTGCGATCACAACCCCGTATCTAAACGGAGTTTTTATTGATCACACGGTGGCATCATGTGTATGATATTATAGATTCCTAATTTTGTACTATTTTTTTGACAGATTAATTCCACCTTTAATGCTGAGATATTTTAAGTTTATAGAAAGGTTAAATTTATAAATTAATATGGTTTGATAAAAAATATTTTATTTTTTTATAATAAAATAAAATTTTATAATATGATATTTGACATTAAGTTATGTGAATTTATAAATTCACTTTAAAAAATATATAATATTAATCTCTCTCCTAATCTGTACGTATGCTTCACACTTCCATGCACCACCTCCGTAACAAGTGCCGCACTTAGGCTCTCTTATCTGTAACTATACCACCTCCATGATGCCCCATCTCACTTTCCAACTTGCAAGCACTTGGAACTCCGGTTCGGCTAACATTTTGTTTGTGTTTACAAACGAGTTGAATTGAGGTAAAAGTTAAAAATTTAATAAAATATTAATAAAAAAATATATTTTTTAATATTATTTTTATTTTATATGATAATTTAAAAAAATTATAATAATTATATAAGATAAGATGAAAAACTTCATAAAAATAAACGACACGTAAGAGAAACTACATGGAGGTGGTATAGTTATAGATAAGAAAGATGGAGGCGGTCTAGTTATAGAAAGAGAGTTTAGGTGCGGCACTTGTGCATGGAGATAGTGTAGTTATTACAAGTGCGGCACCTAGCTCTCTTCTATTCTTTTTTCTTTTTTATTAAAAGAAACGAAAATTATAATTGTGGAGTGTATAAGTATCGTATAATTTTTTTTTTAAATGAATAAATACGAAATTTACATTAAAAAAAGTCTAATTTTTTAATAGTGGATCACACTTTTTTTTCTAAACTATTGCGCAACATTTGCACATCCCACAACTGTATGTAACATTACTCTTTTATTAAATATGAAATTGACATTGAGCTTTTTCACAATTTATTTACAATAGTTTTCAAATTATGTCTTTTATTAGCAATAGGTGTTTAGGACAAAGTGCTAATTAATTTAGAAGATAGATTTTTTATAAAGAATTTTTTGCAAGTGTACTTAAATAATTCAAAAATTAGTCTCCTAACCATAAATACAAAATTTTGAATTAGGACATTCCGAATTTCAAATTGCACTCTTGTTATTAATGTGGGTACGTAGTCAAATATGTGTTAACGACGTGTTTCACATATTAATCATCGAGCTCGACACTCTTGTAACACGAGGAATGACGATTTTGAAGGTGGTGAAACACCTTCGATGCAATCAACTTTTTATCTTTAGAGAGAATTTTTTGTATGTAAGAGTACGTGAGGATGAATGTTTTGTATGAATTTTTTTGTATGCCTTTTCTCACCCACAACGTACACTTATGCCTAATAATTAAGAGATAAATTCACATAAATTATACCTCATTGATAAATGAGTGGCTCTACTACCACCGTTGGGGCTCCTATAAGTTGATTTTGGTTTTTTTTTTTTACATGTATTTTTTTAACAAATTTAAATATTTTTTTATAAAAAAAAATCACAATATTATTAAAAAATATTTACTTAATCATTAAATAAATAAAAAAACCCAACATTAGCCTCCAGCGGGAGGAGTAGCTTCTTCCTTAATAAATTTTTTTTGATAAGTTCTTCCTTGATAAATAAGACAAGAAAATAAAACATTATTAAATCAAGAATAAAATTTATATCCAAGTACTTTTGACAGATTTTTATCTTCTTCAAAATACTTTGCTTAGTCTAAAGAAAATAATTTGTACATGATTAAGGCATTAAAAACTTCTATCAAATCCTTTGAAAAGAAGTAAAATAATTTAAAATTTTGAAAAATGATATTTATAGTTTTAAAGTATGCAAGTATCGTATATTCTTTTTAAAAAATAGTTCTATTAGAGTGCCACCTAGCAGTGACCATTAGGCATGCCCCTAGACAAAAAAATTTTTAAAATTTTTAAAATTTTTTTGTTCATATTTTTTAATGTTTCTAAACTTTTTTTAAATATATATATATAAAAATCAATATACTAACAATCACTTCATTAATCAGTAAGTAAAAGAAAAAAAATTAAATATATAAGCAATCAAAATGAGGGGGTAAAATGGAGGGCGGCATAATAGTATTATTCTAAAAAAAATAAGTAAATATAAGATTCACATGAAAAAAATAAATTTTTTAATAGTAAAATCTAATAATTAGATTAGACCCACAAAAGTTATGAACAGTACTACTCTGCCGCCTCAGTAGTATCGCTCCACTTGAACATTAGATTAAATTAGTCTATTTTTTTTAAATTTTTTTATTCATATTTTTTTATTTTTTTAAAATATTTTAAAAATATATAAAAAAATATTAATATATTAATAGTCACTTATTTAATTATTAAATAAATAAAATAAAATATATGAAATATTAAAATAAGAAGATAAATTGAGTGAACAGAATAATATTTTTATCGAAAGTTATATAGTTATGGTTTGACGTCCTCAGAAACACCGACTAATCAGTCGAGTCCATTGAATAGTTTTGATCGGAGAGGCGGAGCTTTCGAGTAACGTCACATTATTAAAGTCCCATTAATGCCCTTTTGATTCCCACTCGCTAGAGTAAGTACCAAAGTAGGCACTTGCCTAGTTGCTTCGCCGTCCGGCAATTTAGCTAAGCTACATAGGAAATTTTCCACTTTTAGCATGTTGGATTATTTGCAATCTACATTAGATGGAGGTTAATAAATTCTTGCAATGGCCTTTTATTAAGCTTTAGTTGACTTTGGTATATATGATGAAATAAAATAATTGATTTTTTTTAAATATTTTCCAAAAATGCTTTTCCCAAATTTTAAGATTTAGATTATATATATATATATATATGAATAATGCTCTAATCATAAAAAGATTACATAAAAGTGATCTTATAAACAAACGTGATTTCATATAATTCGTTAGATTTACTTTAAAATAAAAATAACTTAGAATCTGACAAAACATATCATGTCATATTAGTTTGTCAAATTACTTTTAAATAATTTATTTGTGACTAGAGTATTTATATATATATTCTAAGATATTTATTGAGTAAATAAAAATATATAAAAAATTTGTAATTTTTTTTTTTTGTTGTTGTAGTATTCATTTTTATATATACATATTTTATTTCCATTCTAAATTTTAAAATTTGGACACAAACTCTTAAAAATCTTATCCGAGATAAAAGATCACGCTTTTTTTTTTTTTTTCAATTTTGATTTTCTAGAGATGAATTTTGATTTTTATGATATTAAAGTTTACACATAAAAGACTAACATTTAAATTCATTACATCACATTAGTTTAGAATCATCTTGTCTACAAAGGAGTATGATCAATTGACAAAAAAAAGTAAAATTAGTAGACACGATTCCAAGTGTTGCCAAAGATTGTAATAGACATTATCAAGAAATAAAGTGACATCTCTTTTAACGCAGAGAGTTTAAAAAATAATAATATTGGGTACAATTTTAGACTGTTTTTAACTCTACCACTTGATTGAAATAGTGAGAGTGAATAGCGGTTGATGTATAACATTCATATGAAAATAATTCATATTCAAATTTCTTTATTTTCAATTTTTCATGTAGTAAATAATTTGGCATTGTGTTAAATAGACATTTTTTTTTCTTATCTTAAGTTGGTTATAAATTAGGATCCATTTAGGTAAATAGTTATGCTCTATATATATTCTTATTTTATTATCATTATACTATATTGATGTAGTATCTTCCACCAACCTTTAATTTTTTTAAATAATAAGTTTGAAAATTGATAAATAATATTTTATCAATTCAATAATATGTGAGTTGAACAAAAAAAAAAATATAAAGCAATTAAAGAGACATATTCGTGTTTACAACTTTTTTACAATTTTATGACACTAGTTTTTGTAAAGTAAGGACACTCTCACAACCCTTATTTTACTCTAAATTTAAATTAAGATTGTAAAATAAGTTGTTATTTTTAGAAAATATAGCCATGTTATTTCAACCAGTTTTCAAAATCTAAAGAAAAAAAGTAAAGGAAATTGCTATTTGTTTTTACAGTTTTTACTTACATAATAATATGTACTGATATGTCAGCTATTGATACGTTGAATATTATGAAATTTAAAACTTGAATTTAAAAAAAAAAAACTGATAAAATAGGTCTGGTACATAAAAATTTACTATTTCAACATAATCATCCAATAATATACTTAAATCCAAGTTAAAAGTTAAAAATATAAAAACCAACATAACTTTTACAGACAACTAAAGTAGAAATATCTTAAAAAATCCAATTCTTCACATTCATTTTCACAAATTTTAAAATAAAACGTATTCAAAGAGACTTATTAAAAATTTCTTATTTATATTGAAAATCTAAATAAAAAAAATACATATCAAAATTTTTCAAGAAAGAGTCTTAAAACTTCATTAACACAATATATATAATAGCTTCCATTGGCAAATGACAGTCATTTTCGTTTGTTTTTAGAAAATTTCTCAACTCATCTGATCTAATTATTACAATTTTTTCAAATTCTTATAAAAAATAAAATAAACAATTTAACTTTTTCAAATTTAAAATAAAAATAATATTAAAAAAATATATTCTAACAATATTTTATTCAACTTTTTAACTTTAATCTCAAAACTCATCTCATCTTATTTGCGAAAACAAACAAAGTCATGCCAGTAATCACTTTAGCTAACGCGGTCTGATGATAGAGAATACGGGAGAAAAAAATAAATGATATTTACAATTTTAGAATCTGTAAGCGCATTTTTTTAAAAAAAAAAAGTAGATAAACTTGTAACTTATTTGAAAAAAATTATTTTTTTATTGATGGACTTTATTTATTTATTTTCAAAAGGAGAGCGAAATTTGCATAATTATAGAATTGTATCTAGTATCACTCGAGAAAAAATATAGATAATGATATACCTTTAATTATTTTACAACTACTTTATAATTTATTTTATAATTAATTGATATAATTATGTCACTTATTAAAAATAATATCAATTTTAGAGTATTTTATATACAATATTGTTTTTATTTTATAAATTTACTTTTTATTATTCTTGAATTATCACTTGGTGTTAAAAAATAAAAATAAAAGTAAGAAATTGATAAACTAAACTAAGCTACCTTATCATAATGGTAAAAGTAAGAAATTTTAAGCATATCATAATTTTGTGAAGAGTAATGAAATGGTTTGAGTTAAAATATTTTATTAAGTTTTGAAAAATGATAATGAAAAATTTGAATAAAAATATTATAAAATTTAAAAATTATTTGAATAGAATTTTTATTTTAAAAAAGTTATATTAATTTTTGTGTTTTATTTTGAAGTTTTAAAAGTTATAATGATTAGATAAAAAAAGTTGAAAATTTAAAAATTAAAACACATTTTATTTTTGAGAAATAATTATAAAAAAATTGTAACAACTTTTTAAATGAGATATGATATATATAAGTGTCAAATGTACAAGTCTAGTACAAAATATTTATAAAAAATATACTCTATCATAAATAAATGTGACAAACAAGTCCTGTTTGGATAGTAAAAGTGTTTTATCTTATCTCATTATTATAATAAATAATTTAACTTTTTAAAATTTTAAAATAATAATAATATTAAAAAATAATATTTTATTTAACTTTCAACTTTCATCCGATCTCAACTCATTATCGACTTAAATTTTTCTCGATGAAACATTGAAACTCATATTTTCACAAAGAAGAATATTATACATCAGCCACTATTTATTATCACACTCTATATTTATAAATTTTTTTATAAAATATATGTGTATTTTTTTATAAAATATAGAATATAAAATAATAAAAACTAACTAATGAAAAGAATTTTTATTTTATAAACTATTTGTACACGAGATTTATATTTTATACCTAAACATTACTGTTTGCATTTTCTCGTTTAATCTCGTTCATTTACCAAACGCACTACGCATTCATTGCCAAAAAAATATATAAATAAGAAGTACCACCTGGATGCGAGTGCAGCGAGTGTATTCTCCGTCCTCTCTTTTCTTGATTTCTTCAGCAGCCTCTTGCTTTTCCCATTTGAAAAGTCTCGGGACTCCATCCCAATTCACTCGAAGCTCTTGGAACTTCTTCCACCAAGTCTGCGCGCTTCTGCCCATTGCTACTGGCCTACCTCTCTTTACTTTCCTTGTAGTTTTTCATATATTTGTGTGTGTATATATATATGTATATAATATAAATGTATATCGTTCTGTGATTTCTTTCTCGTATTAAAAAATCAGAACTTCAACCCAGTGGAGTATTGGGGATTCCCTCTGGGTTCCAGGGCTTTAGTTGTTTTAAAAAATGGGGATGAAGAGGGGAAAACTGGAAAAGTTCGACATGGTCGTGTCTCTGAGCAGGCAAAGATTGGTTCAGATTGTGATTGGAGTGGGGCTTTTGTATATTCTTATGGTCTTCCTAGAAATCCCCTTTGTGTTCAGGACTGGGTTCGGTGCTGTGTCTCAGGAGGCTCTCTCCCGGCTCGAGTCCGAGGAGGACTTGGAAGAACGTGATGCCCCGATTCGCCCCAATAAACTTATCTCCCTTAACTCTCCTCAGCCTAGTCAGTCTCAACCCCTCGAGTACAGAATGTTATCCGGCTTGGCGTTCGACCCCAAAACTTTCAATTCGGGTCGTGGGGACGGGGCTTCGGCACTTTACAAGTCGGCGGGGGCAGCCTGGGAAGTGGGGAAAACGTTCTGGGCAGATATGCAATCGGGAAAAACAGAAGTTACCGGCGAAAAGACCGAGAACCGGTCGGTGGAGCGGTGCCCGCATTCGGTTTCGCTATCAGCGTCGGAGTTCTTGACTCGGAAGCAAGTCGCTGTGCTTCCGTGCGGGCTCACATTGGGGTCGTACGTGACTTTGGTTGGGAAGCCAAGGCCGGCGCATGTCGAACACGAGCCGAAGATAGCGATAGTGAAGAACGACAAAGACTCGGTGATGGTGTCGCAGTTCATGGTGGAATTGCAGGGCTTGAAGACTGCTGAGGGAGAGGACCCACCTAGAATTTTGCATTTCAATCCGAGGTTGAAAGGGGACTGGAGCGGGAAGCCCGTGATTGAGCTCAATACTTGCTATAGGATGCAGTGGGGGTCCCCGTTAAGATGCGAGGGGTGGAAGTCCAGGGCTGATGAAGAAACCGGTGAGTGATTGGTAAAGATTTTGTTGTTGATTGCACGTAGTATTTGAAATTGAACTGCTTTTTGCTGAGTTTTATTTCCTGCATCTTCTTGAGTTATAGTCATTTTGACGCAAAAGACTGTAATAGTGTGGTGGTTGCTTGTTAAGGGTCCCTACCACTGGTGAAGAATTTATGGATGGTAAAGAAACTACAGGTGATTGGTTGATATTCGTCGGAAGATTGTTTTATGAAACTAAATTGTTTCTTGTTGGGGCTTTGACACCCGATTTTGAAAATTGAACGGACTTACAGCATTTGTAGAAAGATTTTTTTTTGTCTCAGCATAATGTGTTGTGTCTCGCTGTTTTGTCATAATGTTTTATGTAAATTGTTCAGTTTTCTAGCGTTTAATGGTTGGAGATCAGTATTCATGAGAGTTTTTTAAAAGAGAGATGCTAAATGACCCCATCATTTTACCCTCTCATTTTGCCCGCTCCTTTATTTTATCTTTTTTTTTATTATTTTTTAATGGTTAAGGAAGTGACTACTAGTAAATTTGTATATTTATTTATTTAATGTTTAAAGATGTTTAAAAAATGTTTGAAAGAAAAAGAAAAAAAAGGTGCAATTGCACTAGTGGTAACTTTGAGGGGGCAAAATGATGGGGCTGAGTAGCATTGCCCTTTTTAAAAACTACCTCGTACATTACAATTCCTCATGATTCTGTTGTTTTCTTTCCCAAAAAAAAAAGAATTGATCAGTTGTTCTTAGTAAATTTTCAGGAAGTGAATTTAGCTCACTTCATGTATAATCTGGACTCTCCCCAATTAAACTTTGTGAACCTCTCAATAGACATGCAATCAAACCTTGCCCACGCTAGGGATTGGCCAGCAGGTGGACCGATGGGGAAGGGCAACTGGGTTTGTATCCTGCATCCCCAGGTGGCCTTCAGAATATTGTTCATGAGAATGCAGCAGAAGTATTTTCACATGTTGATAATTACCTGGTATGGAAAACTGTTCTTGGTTGGCATGGTGGTCACCAGATTCAACCATCTATTTCTATCATGTTAGCAACTCTAAAGCATTATTGGGGGAAAAATATTCCATACTGAGGATTTTGTGGGGGTTCTGTTCTTTGATAATGTTTTTATTACTATTTTTTAATCGTATTGGCCATTTGCTCTCTGCAAATTTGCATTATCCCCTTTGTATTCTAAATTTTTTCCTAAAACAACCAAATAATGGCACTTTATACTTGGGAAAATATTCTCTTGCCTCATCCGTTTTCATACTGGTAGCAACAAATTCCTTTTGACTGGCTGCAGTTGATGGTCAGGTGAAGTGTGAGAAGTGGATTCGAGATGATCACCACGGAACAGAGGAGTCTAAGGCAACATGGTGGTTGAATCGGCTAGTAGGCCGAACAAAAACTGTTACTATTGACTGGCCATACCCATTTGCAGAGGGCAAGCTATTTGTTCTAACTCTTAGTGCTGGATTGGAGGGTTATCATGTTAATATTGATGGGAGGCATGTCACCTCTTTCCCTTATCGTACAGTGAGTATTTTCCTGCAACTTGCTTTTCTTTGGATGAATGTGAATTTATTCTAAGATTGTCTGTTCACTGAAACAGGGATTTAGTATGGAGGATGCCACTGGGCTATCAGTGATTGGGGATGTTGATATCCACTCTGTATACGCTGGCTCTTTACCTACATCACATCCTAGTTTTTCTCCACAGCGACATCTTGAGTTTTCAAACAGATGGAAGGCTCCACCACTTCTAGATGAGGATGCAGAGCTTTTCATTGGTATTCTTTCTGCTGGCAACCATTTTGCTGAGCGGATGGCTGTAAGGAAGTCTTGGATGCAGCATAAGCTTATCAAGTCTTCAATTGTGGCAGCTCGCTTCTTTGTGGCATTGGTAATTCTTGACAATTTTGGCACTTGCAGTTTTAATGGTTTTGGTTTGATGTACGAGATTCAAGTTGGAGATTATTAAATACCTTTTGAATTGATCTTCTGACAGCACTCAAGAAAGGAAGTGAATATTGAACTGAAGAAAGAAGCAGAGTTCTTTGGAGATATTGTTATTGTCCCGTACATGGATAATTATGATCTTGTTGTGTTGAAAACTGTTGCCATCTGCGAATACGGGGTGAGTTGTGGGAAAAATAAAAAATAGAGATTGAAGTCTTTAATATTAACTTGTAGGTTATTCTCCAAAGATCATTACACTTAGTGTTGTTTTCTGTTCACAGGTTCGTGCAGTCTCTGCTAAGTATATCATGAAGTGTGATGATGACACATTTGTGAGAGTCGATGCAGTTTTTAATGAAGCAAAGAAAGTGCCTGAGGGTAGGAGCTTGTACATTGGAAACATAAATTACTACCATCAGCCCTTGCGCTATGGCAAATGGGCAGTAGCATACGAGGTAGGAAGAAACCATTGGTTCTGGTACCAGATGGATAATTAACTAGTTTATTGTTCTGTAGTGTGCATAATTTAACTTGTATGTTCACTTAAAGCATTCTTATTTGGATGCTATTTCCTAATTTCATTTAAGTTCTCTGCATTTCAATGCAATGCAGCAACACTCTCTATCTCTGGCACAGTCAGGTTCTTCTACAGGTTATAGCATCCAATTGTTCCATGACTTGCCCTGTTTTTCTTGTAGAACTGGTTGGAGATAAGGAAAGTTCATGACTTCAATTTTTGGGTTTTCCATTTTTTTCCTGGGTTTTGTTTGTAAGGAGATTTCAATCATGTTTCACATAAGTAATTTTCTAGTTGTAGTTTGGAGTTGTGAGAATTACTTTACTTATATAAAAAAAAAAAAAAAAAAGAGAATTACTTGTGTTACGATTGTACACTACATTATATGTTACTTTGTTGAGATTTTTTAATGCACTTTCGATATTGACACTCTTACCAAATCTTTGTCTTTTGGTGTTGGTTTCAGGAGTGGCCAGAAGAAGATTATCCACCCTATGCAAATGGACCAGGCTATATTTTGTCATCTGACATTGCACACTTTATTGTATCTGAATTTGAGACACATAAATTAAGGGTACTTTTCTCTCTCTCTCTCTCTCTCCCTCTCTCTCCATGACACGTGACTGAAATCACGCTGATTATGAAGAGTGTGTGTGTGTGTGTTTGCTTGCTGATTCTTGATATAGTTACAACTTTGTGTAGATGTTTAAAATGGAAGATGTGAGCATGGGAATGTGGGTGGAGCAGTTCAACAGCTCAAAACCGGTTGTGTATGTGCATAGTTCGAAGTTCTGCCAATTTGGTTGCATAGAAGATTATTATACGGCCCATTACCAGTCTCCAAGGCAGATAATGTGCATGTGGACCAAATTGCAATCGCAGGGAAGGCCGCAGTGCTGCAACATGAGATGATGAATGACTGTGGTGTGTGACCTATCATCTTCAGAATCCGATATAGAAAAAGGAAAGAAACAAGTACAAGTTTTGCAGTCGGCATAATGTTATTGTATATTCTGTGGAGGTACTGTATAAATACCCTTCAAATTCTTTCATTTTTTCTTGTCCTTTGTTCCGGTTTTCTTTTTCGTCTTCCTCCTTGCTTGTTGGGCCTGGTGTTTGAAGGTGATGAGATTAGATGTGGAGGGAACAAATTCAAAAGGATCCAAGTTCTGTAATTTACAATAGAACCACAGCTAATGGAAATGATTATCATTTAGATTCAGTACGTACTTCTATTCTTGTGTACTTAATATTGTTTGGATTTGTTGTAGGTTTGCTTTTTATTTTTTCCTACTCCATTTTCTCTCTCGAGGTCTGCTCGTCTGATAAAACCCATACATTTATAGTCCTGCCCTATCTTCCTTCTCATAAAAAAAAAGGGTTCCTGCCTAGCTTCCTTCCTATCTGCTATTATTGGAAAATTTTACGTATCACTCTTTCATCCTTACCATAATTGGGCTTCATTGTTCACCAACTTTTGATTTTTCTTAAAAATAAAAAAATGATCAACAGTGATAAAAGTGCGTGGGAATAAAATGAGATGAGAGGGAGATATATAACTATACTCGTTATAATTTAGAGCTAATTGGAGTAGAATTTTGAATTCTATTTACTTTCACCAGTGTCATACTTCTTTTCTTCCAAGTCAGTATGCGGCATAAGCCACATGACTCACATCTGTTTAGGGACTTGGCTTTATTTTTTTTATTTGTGGAGTAAATCAAGGGGTACAGTTCTGAGTTTTCGATTACTGGCATGGTTAGTACTTAGAAGAGAGAATGAAGAGTAAATTAAGGCCTCTTCATAATTCATGGTACTCAGTACTCAGTACTTTGAAGTTTGAAGAATGTTTAAAGGAATCTATAACGGAACAAATGGAGCGGGACAAGGACTGCATACACATTAACTTTGGAGATTATTTCTTGGTTTGTATCTCTCTTGTATTGATTATTTGGTTGTTAACCCCTGGGGTTGGCTCAAGTGGTAATCACCTTGGTCTTGGTGGTATGCCATCTCCAAGGTCGAACGTTCGAATCATCTTGGATGCACACAATCTCTATTGGTAGGACTGTGCATCCGGATCCGGATCCGAATATCCGGATCCGGATCTGGCTTTTTAAAACCGGACGGATACCCGCCCGGATAAATCCGGACAAAACCCGGGCGGGTATCGGATTTGGACCCGGATATACTCTTTTTTTGCTTTTTTCTTCTGAATTAATTTTTTAACACTTCGTAAACGGTTTTTTTTATCACTTTCTAAAAACAAATTTCTTTTAGCACTTTTTGAAAGGCTTTTTTTTTCCCTTTTAAAAAAAATATATCTATTAAACACTTTTAAGAGCCTTTTTTTATTTATTTAAAATCTAACACTTTTTAAAAGGCCATTATGTTTATTATTTTTTATAGCCATTTTTTATATAATGAATATCTTTATAGGCATTTTAAACTTTTCATTAACCATTCAAATTTTTATAAAACTAATTAATAATAAATATCAACACACAATACACTGCATATTATATTGTTGTTTACATCACAATGCAAAACATCGATTAACAAACAAAATAAATCAAACCAAATAAATAATTTTTTTTTGATAAGTAAGAAGTAGCTATATTGATTAAGATAGGCATAGCCCAAGTACACCGGAGGTATACATAGGAGTACACCAAATTAAGAACTAGAAATAGTTACAAGGAGACCATTTAACTCTAAAGCAATGGTCCACATAAATAAAGTCTTCCAACAAAAACTCCTAAACTCCTCGAAGGAGCGTTCATGATCCTCAAAGAATCTATCATTTCTTTCACTCCAAATACACCAAAAAATACAAATAGGCGCCATCTTCCACACCGCTGCAATCTGTGGTGTCCCTGTGATCCCTCTCCAGCTAACTAGTAGTTCCACCACCGTTCCTGGCATGACCCATGCGACTCCCAATCTGCTGAAAAAGTAAGTCCATATGTCTCTTGCAAAATCACAATGTAATAGTAAATGATCTACTGTTTCTCCGCTCTTTTTGCACATACAGCACCAATATGTAATTATGAGTCCACGCCTTCTTAGGTTGTCCATGGTTAGTATCTTCCCTAAAATTGCTGTCCAAACAAAGAATGCAGCCTTGGGAGGTGCTTTACTCCTCCATATGTTCTTCTAAGGAAAATAGGGCCTATCTTGAGCTGTAAGAATGTCATAGAAGGAGCGTATTGAAAATTTTCCGTTCTTGGAATGCCTCCATTTCATCATGTCAACAGCTGGAACCGTAACAATGATGTTATATAGTAGGCTGAAAAAATTCACCAGATCACTCACTTCCCAATCTTGTGCCTCCCTAGTGAGATTAATGTTCCACTCCTGTAAACCTTGTCTAACCACCCTCACATCAGCCACCATAGCTTCCTTGTCTCTGGCAATTCTGAAAATGTTAGGAAAAGCATTTTTAAAGGCCATATCTCCCACCCACACATCATTCCAAAAGCTGATTCTACTGCCCTCCCCCAAACACAGCCTAGTATTCTCCAAGAAAGTCCCCCACCCTTGCCTTATGTGCTTCCACAACCCAACCCCATAAGCCCCCCTCCCCTCATTAGAACACCAACCCCCCCTTGCACACCCATACTTCGCATCAATTACCCCTTTCCATAAGGCTTCCCTCTCATGATTATAACGCCACAACCATTTTCCTAATAGAGCCTTATTAAAGGATCTAACATTGCGGATCCCCAACCCACCAGTGCTCAAGGGAATACACACTTTATCCCATCCAACTAAGTGAAATTTAAACTCATCCCCTAGGCCACTTCACAAAAAGTCACGTTGGAGTTTCTCAATTCTGGATGCAATGCTTACCGGGAGGGGAAATAAGGACAAGAAGTATGTGGGAAGATTAGATAGCGTACTCTTGATAAGTGTGATCTTTCCCCCTTTCGATAAGTCTAACCTTTTCCACCCGGCCAGCCTACGCTCTAATTTTTCTAACACCTCCTCCCAAATGGTCTTGGCTTTAAAATTTGCACCCAACGGAAGACCAAGATACTTTAACAGCAATGAGGAGACCACACATCCCAATAAGCTGGCCAGCCCACTAAGGTCTCTCACCGCACTCACCGCAACCATCTCCGTTTTAGCAAGATTGATCTTTAACCCGGATACCACTTCAAAACAAAGTAAGATAGCTTTTAGAGATTGAATATGTCCTGCATTATAAAGAGGTAACACTAAATGCTATGACTATTTGCCTATAATATAAACAAAGATACAAATATTTGTATATCTTAATATTTCCAAAGAGCCACACTGCTACTGCTGCTGCTGCTCAGCTTCTTCATTGTCTCCATCCAAATTGGTCAATGGTGCCAAAACTATTTTGAAAACAAATTTAGTAAAAGAAAAAGAACTAAAAATCGAAAAAGATAAAGTATTAAAAATAGATTTAGAAACAAATGCTTGACCCAGTTGTGGAGATGGAGAATTTGGGAAACAGTGGCAGCACAATAAGCTTGGCTATTCTGCCCTTTTTAATCTATCAAAGATAAAGCACTTCAGCACATATTCAAAAATATTAGTTGATGGGAAAAGAATATACTGATGCTCAATTTATGATCAACAGCTTGACAAATAATTACCAGCATGCAGATATATTAATAGAACATATGTTTTAGTAGCTTGACAAAACTACTAAAACTCTCAGCAACAAGCTAGATATATATACTGCTCATTAAACAAAAATACAACAAGAAACATAAAGAACAGAGAATTTTAAATAGTTACAAGATGCATGTTAAAAAGATAATTGAGGAAATTGCTTGTGCATTCAGAGTCGTGCATGAATGAATCATATACAAAATGAAAGTAGAACTTCAATGCAAGTAAAAGATATTGCTGAAATCACGTGTAAATTGTGTATGAATATATATGAGAATACCAAAGACTAGATATATATTAGAGCAAGGTTCCTGCAGCTTGGGTTTATAAAAAAGAAATACTATACGGCATGAGCTTCTTGGATGAGCGATTGGTTGGTTGGTTTTAGGCTATTTCTAAAGGGACGAGGGAAAAGAACCAAAGCAATGATTAAGCATGCAATTAATCAATTCATGAAAATGACAAAGTCCATGTCTATACATATATATGTAAATATATATATTTATACATATATATGTAAATATATATATATATATACATATATATGTAAATATATATATATATATTTACATATATATGTATATATATATATGTATGGCTCCAAAAAAGAAATAAAAGACAAACACCATGTCATGGTTATATATTATTGATGGAAATGATGTTCCACCCTTACCAATATTTGTTTGTCCTTTTGATTTTGTTTTTCCAATCTTATTATCTTTTCTTAATATATATATTCTTTGGGGTTAGTAAAAACTTGGCATACACAGTACAAATGAACTTAATTTTTTCAAAAAAAGGGCTGAAATATTTGATCATGAACAGAATTTGACATATTTAATAATATATAGAGTCAGCCATATTGATTAGCCTTATATATAAGATAGGTCAATGGTAAGCGCCTATATACATTATATACATAAAAGTAGTACTAGGGCCTGATTGTCGATGAATATGAGAGAGAAGAGAAAAGAAAACCCAAAAACCCAAACACAAATTCAAAAACTCAGATCTGGGCAAATTGCATCTAGATTTAAACACAAACACAAAAACCCATATTCACATTTAGAACTCAAAAAGATTATTGAGGAATAGAAAGGACAGAACAAGCACAGATACAAATCCAAACCCAAAGGAAGGGAAAAAAAAACCATACCAACAGAAACTCAAATCTAAAACCATAGAAATAGATCTAACCAAAGTGGTAAACAACCAACGAGAGAGGAAAGTGATAATACAAACCGAGAAAGCATCTTAACATTATTTTTCAGAAGCAACAAAGTACACGGTTTTACAAAATTTATAGTGTTACGAGCATGTAGATCTACAATCACGTTTTTGCTGGAAGATTTTAAAAATAAAGAAACCCAAAAAACAGATCTACAAATCTCGAATCTCAGATCTACAAACACAAAATTAGATCTACAAACTTAGAGAGAGAGAGAGAGCGAGAAGCTACCGAGTAGAGAGAAGAAACTAACGTTAATGGACGACGGCCACTGCTATTCACCGACGACGATGGATTTGATGAAGGACGCTTGGGTTTTGTCGGAGAGATAGAGAGAGAGAGAGAGAGAGAGGAAATCGAGAAGTGAGATGCTTGGGTTTCGACCGTTTTGTCGAACACGCTTTACCCTTTTAATTTTTGTTAAAGGCTTAAAGCCGGTTACGGATATAACTGGTTAAATACCAGATCCGTAACCAATCCGGGCGGATATAATAATTTTGTATCCGCCCGGATCATCTGGATTTCTGGATTTTTAACCGGACCGGAAAAAAATCCTGTCCGGATGCACACCCTTATCTAGGGGGTTATTGGACTGAGAGATTTTCTCTTGAATCATCCAAAGTACAATTGCGGAAAACTTCTTACCAAATACCTATGCATCATTGGGGTTAGTTGGAATGTTGTTCTTGAACCCCCGGTACCAATAAGAAAAAATTATTTGGTTGCGTAATAGATACAAGAATTACTGATTTGGTAACTAGTATTGTGGGATGAAGCTTGATGTAGGAATGCAGTACGCATTTATTGGGGTGTAAAGGGAGAGATGCGAAGTTTGAAATATTTGAGACCCTCCTTGGTCTAAGTTAGAGAAGCTACGCTTGATTATTTCCGGGGTGGATCTCTTGTATTTATTGGTTAAATAGAATGTATTATTTTTGGGGTTCAAAATAAGTTATGCTATGAATATGGACATAACACATGGAGTTTTTGTCCGTGTTTCTATCATTTTTGTTTCAGACTACCATCTAACATTACTATTAAAAATACTTAATAATTGGTAACCTTGCTAGTACACCTCCAAAGCATGCTTTGAGTTCTCAATCCAAACAAGTTACATATATTACACTCGGCAAATTCAAGAGGCTAGTTATTTTAAAAAGTGAGATATGGGTATAATAAATAGCATAACCCTTAGAAAAATCTTTTTTGTTTTTTTAAAGGTAATAAGAAATTTTATTCCAAGTAAATAGGCATAGCCACAAGATGTATACACCTAAATGCAAGCTAAAGAAAAACAAAACTAAGGCAGAACATTACAAATATTCCCATCCCTTACAATGTTCTTCATCCAAAAACTTAAAAGTGCTAAAGAAAAAAACCATGAATTCCCCCATAACACGTTCGCAATCATCGAAATACCTCCCATCTCTCTCTAACCATAAACACCAAAACAAACACAAGGACTACCTCTACATCCCACTAAACCTTGCTAGCTAGCCAAAAAGTCCACCACCCGCAAAGGCATCACCCAATCAATGCCTACCCTTGCAAGTATCTTGTTCCATAGGGCTGTCACACCTCACAATGGAGAAAAAAATGATTAACAGATTCACCATCTTTTTTACACATAAAACACCAATTGATCACACATATCATCTTTTCCTCAAATTATTTGTGGTTAATATTTTCTCAAGTGACACCAGCCAACAAAAAAATGCCACTTTACTTAGCACCCTTGCTTTCCAGATACATTTTTAGGGATATGCTAAGTCACCATGACTATTTAACACCTTGTAGTAAGATCTCACTGAAAATCTGGAATTATAATCATGTACCCACAACAGCCTATTCTCCCTATTCTGGTCAATCTTCGTATCATATAATTTTACAAAGATATCAACAGCTTCACACACTTCCTAGTCCTATAATTCTCTATTAAATTCCACATTCCAATGCAACAGATTATTAGAAAACTGATAAGAGTCAGCCACTGCAACCTTGTTTCTAACAATCCTAAAAAGATTAGGATGTACATATTTGAGAGTTGAATCCCCGCACCATACATCATGCTAGAAAAATATATATATAGATTAGTCCATTTCCCCACTTTGAAATTAATGTTATTGACAAAGTCACCCCATCCCAACTGAATGGACTTCCACAACTCCACCCCAAACACCCCTTTTTTACTTCATTAGTACACCAAACATCCTTCCATATTTGACATTCGCAATTTGCCTCCACAATGCATTACTCTCTTTGTTGTACCTCCAAAGCCACTTCCCAAGAAGAGCCCTACTGAAAAGCTTTAAATTCCGTATGCCCAAACCTCCGCATGACACCAAGACACAAACTTTATTCCAACTCGCCAAGTGAAATTTTCTTTCCTCCCCAATATCGTCCCATAAGAAATTCCTGAAAATCCTCTCAATTCTTTTAGCTACCCCCGCAGGTAAAGGAAAAAGAGAGAGGGAATAAGTGGGTAGATTAGATAAAGTGCTTTTAATCAATGTAATTTTGCCCCCTTTTGACAAATAAATCTTTTTTCAACCTGCTAATCTCCTCTCAATCTTCTCAATCTTCTCAATCACCCCATCCCAAATAAACACTAATTTGTGAGGGGCTCCCCAAGGTAGCCTGAGATATTTCATAGGTAGAGTAGTTACCTTACAACCCAAAATATTGGCTAGATCAAGAGTATTTATGACTGTACCCATTGGAACAATTTCAGACTTAGGGTTCGTTTGGATAGTGAGATGCGATGGCTTGGCTTTGGAGCAGGGTTCTATAAAAAACATTGTAGCATAGTTAAAGAGAAGGTATGCAATGCAGCTCTTGATTTTCTAAATAATGAGATTACTTCACCAACTCTGAATTTTACATACATTGCTCTAATTCTAAAGGTTAATAAGCCTGAGGTTGTGCATGATTTTAGATCTATTATAATCAAATGTCTAGTCATTCTATGCCCGAAGATAGCTTCAAAACACAAAAACAAAGCTCTTAAAGCTCTAAGATGATCCTGGTTGGCATCACTAAAAATTAAAGTATCATTTGCAAAGAGTAGATGTGAAACTGTGATGTTGTCCCGTGAGTCATCCCCCACCATAAAACTCGACACAAAGCCTACTTCCCCAGCTATTTCAATCATTCGACTCAAAGCATTCATAACAATGAAAATAAGGAAAGGAGAGAAAGGGTCTCATTGCCTCGAACCACAGGAGTTGTTGAAAAATCCAGTTGGAGAACCATTCACCAAAATAGAACATCTGGCCATTGAAATGCAATGTCTTATCCACAAGCACCATTTCTCTCCAAAACGAAATCTCCCAAGTAAGTAGTGTAGAAAATCCCAATTGACATGATCAAAAGCCTTTTTCATGTCCAATTTGACTAAAATTCCATATTGCCCCATCCTTTTTCTGCTTTCCAAACACTCATGAGCAATTAAGATCGAGTCAAGAATTTGTCTACCCCTCACAAAAGCATTTAGAGACTTCAATATAATCTTATCCATAACCTGTAACACCCCCTTCCCGTAGGCTAAGCGTGTCACGTGTTTTTCATAAAAATAAACCCGGAAAGAGATTTCTTATTAAAATAAAAACAATTTAGAATTTATTTCATAAAATTTTGTCTGATAAAAAATGTTTTCAAAAACTTAAATGAATAAACTGAATAGTAGTCATGTCATAAAAGCAATAACATAAATTTATTTCTAGAAGGTCTGAAAATTAAAATAACTGCTCCTTCTAATCTGGCCTGTCTACTCGTAATCATCATCCTCACCTGGGTGGTTAAAAAATGAAAATAAACTAAAATGAGTCGAATACTCAGTAAGAAATCCATCACAACGTAAACGTAATAAACATAAGATTTTCATAAGAACTTTTTCATGCTTAGAACTTAAAAATTCATGATTGATCATGCTAATGCTTATGCTATGTATGACTGATTTATCTGAACTAACTGACTGATCTGATTTAATTGACTGTTCTGATTTAATTGACTATTCTGACTGGCCAACACACTTAACCCTGTGTGCGAGGTTGTGCACCGGCCCCACGTCCCGTGGCCACGAGGGGAGCCGCTAATAGTATTCTGGCATACTATGGTGGACCACGCTTGAGTCCGTGGCTTGCACATCTACCCTGAACTGAACTGCATTGGTACCATGCATCTGAATGGCCATAACTGAACTGATTTTATCTTGCACTTGAATTTAAAAATAGCTTATGTGTCTTATGACCATGAGATGCATGACATAATATATACATAATTATAATTGCTGAATCTGCACATGATGCAGAATGACATGATCGTATGCTATGCTGGATGATATGTTTGCATATGACATGAGTGGTACATAAACAAAGGCTATCAATGAATTGGCTTGAATAATACTTAAATATAAGTTGACTGTGATGATCCTAATTTTGTGATCAAATAACTTACCTTGTAGCGCTACTTCCTGAATCTCATTTCGTAACTCGTCATTGAGAAGAGTACGCGATGGGGGATTGGCTGGACGAGACGACGGTGGCTCTGGGTGGCTGGGGCAAGCCCGAAAGCTTAAGAGAAGCCGAGATGAACGAGAGAGGTGGGTTCTCGGTCTGCTACAGCTTGCTTCGGTGGTTGTGGTTTCTTATGTTTTCTTCTGGAGGTCTCGGCCAGGGGTGGGTTTTATAGGCAAGGAAAAAGGTATTGTGACCATAAGGAGATGGGATAGGATTTGGAGTTGAGAGTTTGGTTTCCTACTAGGATTTGGAGTTGAGAGTTTGGTTTCCTAATAGGATTTGGAGTTGAGAGCTTGGTTTCCTAATAGGATTTAGAGTTATTAATTAAAGAATAAGGATGAGGCTTATGGGTGGAGATAGGGAGAAATAATGTTTAAATTCAAATAAAACCCTAGGCTATTGTAAAAATCGGGTCATAATAAAATAATAAAAATAAAATGATAATAATCTTATTAAAAGAACAAATGTAAAATCTGATGATAATAATAATAATAATAATAATATAGCTATAAGAAAATACATAAAATGTATCTATAGCCTAATATTAAGATTGGGTTGTTACATAACCACACTAAGGTGGTTAGCTAACACCTTAGATATAATCTTGTACACCCCTTTTACAAAGCTAATAGGGAAAAAATCTCTCATTTCAAGAGCACCCATCTTTTTCGATATGAGAGCAATGAAAGTTGTGTTGAAACTCTTCTCAAATTTCAGGAAGAAATGAAATTCTCCAAAGACTTTCATAATATCATCCTTTACAATATCTCAACAAGCTTGGAAAAACAACACGGAGAAATCATCCGGACCCGAAGCCTTATACTTGGACATACCTCTGACCACATTAAGAGCTTCATCTTCCTCAAAGGGTCCCACTAACCAAACTACTATAAGATGATCAATGTTATCAAAAGCCAACCCATCTAACTTAGGCTTCCATGAAAATTCTTCCCGAAAGAGCTTCTCATAAAAGTCCACAATATGATCTTCAATCTCCTCCTTATCACAAATCACATTATCACCTACATGAAGAACTTCACTAGCATTATTTCTACGATGAAAATTTACCATTTTATGGAAAAATTTCGTGCATCTGTCTACTTCTTTTAGCCATAAAATTCTAAATTCTTGCCTCCATGAAATTTCTTCCATAAGTGTTAGTTTTTCAATTTCTGCCAGCACACCTTTTTTCTTCTCCTTTTTCTCAAAGGATATTGAGCCCGTCAACTCATTTTCCTCCAAACTATGTAACTATTCTATAAGAATTTTTCTATTATTTTCAACATTTCCAAAAGTCTCTGCAATCCATTTCTTCAAGTTTTTTTTAAGCTCCTTAAATTTTTTAGATAAGATAAAACTGGGAGTGCTAGAAAAATGATATGAGGCCCACCACCTTCTTACTCTTTTACCAAAACCTTCATCCTTCAACTACATATTTTTAAATTTAAAGTGTATTTTCCCACTAATAATGCCCCCATAATCCAACAAAATAGGATAATGGTCAGAAACTATTTGCTGCAACCTTTTCTGACTTAGCTTCGAAAATAATGCTTCCCAAGAGATCGAAACCAAGAATCTGTCCAAACGGGACCATGCTCTCCCATTTGACCATGTGAAATCTCCTCCCACCATAGGTAAATCGATTAGTTGCAACTCAAAAATGAGTTTCAAAAATTCAGACATAGCTTTAGTAATTGATGAATCCCCTTCTCGCTCACAACAAAAACGAGTAATATTAAAATCCCCTCCAAATACTCGCCATTTCTTCCCACAATAAACTCCTGCTAAAATCAGATTTTGGCCCATAAACACCAGCAAAAGTCCAATTGACGCCATCATCCACACTTTTAAAGTGACATGCCACCAAGAATTCTCCCACGTAATGATCTACAACTTCTACAACCCTCATATCCCACATAACAATAATGTTTCCCGAAGATCCATTGGAGACTAACTCGACTCAACCCACGTGATTACAACTCCATATACTATGAATTATCGATTGGTTAGCGACCTTCAATATAGTTTCTTGGAAACAAATAATATCAGCCTCCATTGCCTTAACATATTTTCCACTTGGAGACACTTTCTATAATCATTCAGCCCCCTGAACATTCCAAGAAATGCTCTTAGGCTTCATGGGAAACCATTGACAATCCTCTCTTTGCCTTTTTCTCTAAAGGCACTCCCATCCTTGGATTTTTAATTTATCATACATTCCAATCTTTTTAACTCCTTTTCCTTTTTAGTAGTAGCCAGAGTAGGATGTCCAGCCTCAATAGCAATAAGCAGAGCTTTAAATTGCTCCTCGAGTCCTTCACAAGAAATGCCAACACAATTTCTGATTTCTTCCACCTTCCTTAATACCCAATCAGAAGAACTGCTAGGCCATTCAATGCCTGGGTTAATAGAACATAAAGGAACATGTTCTAGGTCTTCATTAGAATAAAAAAAAACTCTCCAAATTCGCATGAAACATAACCTTCACCTCCACCAAACACCAATTGCATGTGAGATTTAGGAAACTGAGTACAAGGAACCTGTGAGGTTGATTGTTCAAACCCAGTTGCCCCCTCACTATGTTTAGATTCAACCTCAACAATAACCCTTGTAGTAGGAACTATGAAGGACATCACAACCCCACACCAGGTGCAAAACCCAACTCCAAAGAATCCCCTAAAGAGCCTCCAACCACCATCGCGTCTTTCTGAGTCACCCTAACCTCGGGGGGACTCCTAAGCCTATCGACTTCTTTTGTGAATACAAGAACTATGATGAGACATTCCCCTCCTTAGACTGATCTCTACATATATTTTTTGTGATATGGTTCTCTTTCGCCGGTGGAACTGTAGCAGAACTTGTAGTTGAAAGACCTTTAGGAGGTTCGCACGACCCACTCTGTCTAGACGAACTAGGCTTCAGAGCCATCATGGGCTTGGGCTGGCATAAGTCCTTCTCAGGCTGCCAGACTGCTTCTTACGAAAGGCGGGCTTCTTGGATGGGCCTTGCTCAAGGTTGACTCCTACATGTGCATTATAAGCCTTAGGACCCAACAACCTCCCCTATACCTCATCAAATCCATATGAAATTTCAGAAGAAACCAGGCCCATTATTAAGCCTTATCCATCATCGATCGTCTTCATCATCGAGTCCAGTCTATCCTTCCAACCAAGGACTTCTGCTTTCAGATGCCGCCAAAGTGACCCTTCGACTTCATCAAATTTCTGCAACATTGTGGGATGCCAACTGACACCTTCGATGCTTGAAAGATGATTCCAATTCCTTTCCTTCGAACCAACACTCTTATTCCTCCCCCTTAACACTACTGCATCTTTATTGTTAAATCCTCTTTCATGAATGTTATTGGCACTAGGATTAATGTTAACAATGTCCATCAATGCAGACAAGTAAGGAGTTGTTTGAGAGGAGGAAGCTCCCTTTTGAAGATTAACCATACTTACCTCTTTTCCTTTAGAGTCCCTCTTAACAGTACCCTTGGTAAATATACCTATGTTTGCAGGAGCAAAAATAGAGGAATTTGAACCGACATACTCGATCATTTTCCTACCAAACCTTGCCCATCCACTTCCATTCCTACCTTCAAGGATAACAATGATTCTATTTCCCTTACCAGTGCCCAACTCCATAGTTTTCGCAAACCTGACAAACGAATTTTGACATGCTTGGACTAAAAAGATTCTATTTTCATCCCTTTTAGTCTGATACATTACCTTAGTACTTGAGAACTTCAGACTACCTTCAACCATCTTAGCCTACCAAACCACCACCTCCCTACTAAGGTAAAGGGCCATAGTAAACTTATTACACTTCTCAACAATATTGAATAGATTCCCCTCTATTCTTCTAATCACAAAAAGCTTTGCTTCGATCCAAAAACTATGCTCCATCGACATCGTCCTCCAACAAAGAGTAAGAAGTTATATCATGTTATTTCTCAAGCAAAGAAAATAGCAAAATCACAAAATAGTAGTAATAGAACATTGGTTCTATTATTAGAAAATCTTATAATAGAACAATCATATGTTGATATAAAAAAATCTTGGTGGTGTCACAATAGTTGATTAGCTAGCAAAGCTGGTCCCAAAAGCTTGCCCCATATTGAGAAGTGAGCAGCAATAATGTATTTATGAGAACTTGGAGGAACCTATTGTCTGTTCTCCTATATTTTCAAAACGACCTAAAGTCCATCACAACTCCAATATTATTCCTACTTCTGTAGCTATAGGTTTGCACTTTTACCAGAATAAACCATGTGAAAAATTAAGAATTGATAAGCAAGAAAATACACACACACATTCCTTCAATCTCCACAGGGGAAGAACTAGACTGAACTATGCAAATTCAAGAGCCAAGTCATTGCAAGGAGGAATTGCATTTCCTACATCAAGGGTTTTCCATCGTTTCCTTAACCAAAGTGAAGGGAGGCGAGCAAGTACCCCCAAACTTGATATATGGGAATTTCCCAAGAATGCATTTGGGATGAGCTGGAAAATTAAGCTCTACACAATAATAGAACCAATGTTAATATCGCAGTGATGTTCTCCAAAGACATCTTCAACACCATAACAAAGTGTGAAAGAATTTTCATAGCATCCATAACCCATGGTCTGCGATAGTGTAGCACATTTGAAGTCCACTTTAAACTCACAATCAGCAGAACTCAAAAGTATTCCTCTATGACAACAAGAACTGCATTCATTAAAATCTAATGGATTGGAGAGAATAAGTTGATGCTCATCACCCTCGTGAGTAAGGATCTCTAGGATCAAACTGCATTGGACATCAAGGTTGAACCCACATGTGTTGCAGCTGTAGGTGAAGCCATTACATATATAATTGCAAGCATGACACCAAAAGTAGCTGCTATCATATAATGTCCTTGGGAGGAGGGTTAGAGGGTGTCGGTAAAGCAAGCATCACTTTCTCCGAGGTAATTCAACACATGTCTTGTGAAGAAAGAATCTGCACTAAGTGGAGGTAAGATAGGGCGAATGCAGGCATCACATTTTTCATTGTTCACAAACTCATCAGTATTGAGCTTTAAGTTATGTTCATGGCCAACATGTTTGTTTTCCACTGGTATTTCCATCTTGTCCTTCCCTATCTTGATCCTCTTGAAAACATAAACAAATGAGTCGATGTTCAATTCATCAACCCCATCTTTGTATTTGAGCATACTCGTTGACATAGTGGGCTCGTTGTCTTTAAATTCCCTAAGAAATGTTTCATACATGTCGTTCATGTCTTTCTTGCTCATATACAGAACAGGGAAGACGGCAAACAAAATGGCACTTGGAGCAATAATAAACCTTGTGGTGGACAGCTATCATTTTTATGCAAAGGTAGCAAATTTGGCAGTCGGAGTCATTGCCTCGAAACGAGTTGGTGAGGCTGAGAGGTTGTTGGTGATGTCTGTGTTTGATTGTCAATGGTAATGAAGCGCATACTTGGTCAACCATGAATGGGCATGTGGCACACAAGTAAGACATGCCCTTGACTTCCTTTCCACAAGCATCGCAAGTGAAAGAGACCAACTTGTACAAGAGACTCAACGAGTGCTTGTGACTTTCAACATCTATGGCGAGCGGAAGAGAAGCACATTTAATGTGTAACGCCCTGGTCCCTGATGGGTCTGAGAGTTACTTCTTTTCACTTAAAATCATATATTACAGTTCAAATATAAACTCTAACTTTTCAATTATAGATGAATCTCAATGTTTAAATCTCATATCCCAAAATAATTAACTATGAACGCCTCTAAGTCTCAAAATAAATAACAATCTTCCAAAAATCAAGTCAACAGAGTAGACAAAACTACTTAATAAATTCTCAAATAATCAAAGTACATTCTTGTACTTATTCCACTAAGATCACGTGGCCTTATACATGTTTTGTACTCTTGATCCTCAACTAAACATCCAAAACATCTGAAAAATATTGTTGAGATAAGGCGTGAATTATTAACAACTCAGTAAGTAGAAAACAAATACTAACATGTAAACATGAGCCTTTTCAAATAATTCATTATGCAAAAGCGAACATTTCATTTTTATAAGCAGATTTCAAAAAAGTGTTATCAAAAAAATCAGAGCGACTTTCAATTTTTTTCATATTCAGATACTAACTGTTTATATTTAAAAACACTTTGGCATAACATAAACTGAGCATCATCATCACATCAAAACAGAGCATCGCATAAAATAGAGACCATGTTTAACCCCCATGGTAGGGTTGTGCTATTTTCGGTGACCAAACCAGGCAGAAGTAGAGGTGAATCTTCCCCTTATTATTCTCAAAACCTTGAGTGTGCACACAGGAAAAACCACATAAAACCACTTTGTTTCTAAAGTGGATGCATTCAAAGATAAAGAAGTTGGTACCAACCCAAACAGAGCAGAGCAGAGACAGAGTCAGATTGTACACCATGCTAAAGGTTTTCAAATGCCATATCAAAACAAAACAAAGTATAGAAACATATTTAGATTATTCTCAAATTCTGAAATGTCAAAGCATCTTCCTAATCAATGCACAAATTTTCAAATTTTCAATATTGTTTTTTTTTTCACATTTCAGAGATAGCATGAAAAATAAAGCTCATGTCTACACAATGCATGTCTGAAAACATTTTTCCTCTTTCATACATGTTTCATGAGTAATGCAAATAACTGATCGAGGTTGTTTTTTTTTCCAAGTTTTCATTTCATAACAAAACATGCAAAATTTTCAGACAGTCAACCTCAATCTAAACATTTTGTGTAAAACCTAACTTAGGAATCCTACTTACCTGAACTTTTTAGCTTTTTAGAATTTCTTCACAACAATACTTAACAAAAATCAATCGTCACCTATAAAAATAATCATATAATTTTCATAAATATCCGAAATTAACACATTTTTTAATACTTAAACCTGAAACGCTAAGTAACCTATTTTCCTAAAAATCTAAATTCCTGGAAATCCCAAAATACCATAAATTCTCAAATTCCTCGATATTCGCTTACTGTAATAATATAGCAAAATCGATTAAAGTAATCAGTAAAAATTCTATTTAATAAAAATAAAACTTAATCAAATTTAAGTACTCAAAAATAAAATTGCCTACTTACAATTTATTTTTAAAATTAAACTTTAAAAATAATTTAATACTAAATAATAAAATTTAAATCTCATTTATTTTCTTTATGAAAACATGAATTTGAAACAAAGTCCATACAACAAGAGTTTAATATATAAAGGAAAGATAGGCCACGTAAAATCAGTAATATTTCTGGAAATTTGTCATTACCTTCTCTAACCACACCCTTTACGATATGTCCTCCCACTGATCACATATTTGCGGTAACTTCATTTCACTAAAAAATTTAGTGAACGGCATCAATTCTCTGTGATTGGATCAATAATCAATATCCCTATCACAATTGACAACTTTACCTGAATATATAACACATGTATTGACCTGCACTGAATTTTCATCAAGTACTTCCTCTTGAGGCTATTCCTGAGGTTTTCCCTAATCACCTTATCAATGACTTTACAAATGATTAACCGTTTACTTGGATAATCAAATCGCATTTCACTAAAACTTTAGTAAATGACACCAAGTTTTTGTTCAGTACTTCCTCTCCTAAGTCTTTACTTAATCGCCTTATTAGCAACTTTATCATGATCAACCTTTTACTTGGTTAATCAACCTGTACTGAAATTTTATTAGGTACTCACCTTAAGGGCATTACTAAGATTTTCTTGATCACCTTATCAGTGACTTTACAAATGACCAAAATTTCCATTTGAGTATCACCACAACTCTAATTTTCTAGGCGTCCCTAGAATTTTCTGAGTTATGGATGTCGACCATGAAGTTGCTTCTCCTAAGTTTCTCTCAATCCCATTCTACTCACATGTTCTCTAAATTTCTCTAGAGATAAACTCTTGATCATTTGATATGCTACCATCTTGGTTGAGAATATAAAATTAACCTTGACCTTATCTCTTTCCACTATATCTAAAATATAGTGATAATGCAAATCGTTTTAACAAATTCAAGCTTTCAACAAAGTGTTTTATCCACATCACATTACTCACTACAGTACTACAAGCAATATACTCTGCTTCCATAGTAAACTTAGCAACACAGTCCCGTTTCTTACTTAACTAAGAAACTGCTACTCCACCAAATAGAAATATATATCCAGTTATAGATTTTCTATTATCTACATCACTTTCAAAATCAGCAACACTATAGCCGATTAACTCTAAATACTGTTCCCAAAGCACAATTTCAAATATTTGGTACCTTGTAAATATTTTAATATACGTTTCACTGCTTGCCAATGTTCCTTACTTGGATTGGATTGATATCTGCTTACTAATCCTACTGCATGACAAATATCTGGTCTGGTACTTGTCATTGGGTACATGAGGCTTCCCACAAATTGAGCATAGGGAACTTTAAACATTTTGCTTATTTCCTCTTCATCTTTTGGGCACATACTTTTATTTAAAGTATGAACTTTGCAAACAGGCATACTTAAATATTTACAATTTTCCATACCAAATCTTTTAAGCACTTTTTAAGATATTTTTCTTGATCTAAATATAATAGATTTGAATTTCTAACTCTAAAAGTTCTTATACCAAGAATATAGGCAGCTTCGCCCATGTCTTTCATTTCAAATTTAGATTTTAAGAGTTATTTTATTTCATTCATCATGTCTAGACAATTACATGCCAGTAATATATTATTAACATACAATGATGATAATGTTAATTTATTATCATTTTTCCATATGTATTGATAAAGTGTTGGAAATGCATAATTAACTAATTTAAGTGAATGATATGTTTTCATCAAATAAGAGTTAAGCAACTTAATTACATATCAAAATTTAGTATCAAACTCCAAATCAACTTATGCCAATATTTTGCACACAAAAGTTTCACATTTGCCTCTAAAATAATTAAACACTTATATCATACTTATATGTACAGGGCATTTTTAGAAAGAATGAGAGCATGGGGTATTATTGGAAATGAAGTGTGCTAAGTCATGAAGGATGGAGAGTGAGACAGCCAACGCACGAAAAGAGTTGCAGCTGGGATGTGCAGGAGTGGAGAGAATCCAATTGGCTGGACGTGCATCAGGCTGGAGCGGAAGAGGTGTGGGTGTGATCCGTAGCAAGGAGAGAGAGAGAGAGAATGAGGGAGGATTCAGAGTATAACAGGAAGGGAAATTTCTGGGTGAAGGGGTAGCAAAGTTTGTATTATTTTCATTTTTTCTGTTATTGACATTTTGGGGGTGATTGCATTCTTTGGGATCCCCAGTTTTCCTTTATTTTCATCATTTTTGGGCATTTTGCTAATCTAGAGATTATAGGTTAGATTTTTAGTTTGGGATTCAATGAGTAACCCATGATTGTTTTGGGTTAGATTTTCTTTAATGTAATGTGATTTTGATGATTAACTTGTTGGATTATATTTCAATTTGCATCTAGAAAGGATTGAAGTTCTTAGTTCTTGGTTTAGCTCAGTTGTAGACGTAAAGTTACAATTGATACTTGAACAAGTAACAAGACTTTGATGGTTTTCTTTCACTATTTTACAGTTGTTATATAATCTGCCAAATAGTTTTATTAGGCTAAAAAATTGTGGTTCATTGCTATATTATCCGATCATGATTTCTAAAAATGAGAGAATGGTTGAGAGAAAATGAAAAGAGAAGTAAATCCATCACCAAATCAGTGGGTGAAAATTGCATCCCAAGTGTTTATTTTTGTAACACCCCGCCTAAAAAGGCCCTTAGGCCTTGATTTTAGTAGCCTTAATCTTAGTTAATTAGGAGTTGAGTTATTTGAGAATAAGAATATTTTGGATATTTGATTTGGCAAAAAGACGTATACTTTGGGTTTAGAAGAATTATTATGAGATTCTAGTGCAATTTTGATTTTTGAGGAAAATGAAATTCTTGGAGGTTGATTGGAGAATTTTTAGTGAATTATTAATTTTGAGGATAAGAAGCCAAGAGGCCCATAAGGGAATGACACATGGCACATTGGATGGTTGCCACAACAATGGGCTAAGCAATTTGGATAAAATTCTTGATGGATTTAGGAAGGCCCAAGAGATTGGGTTATTAAGGCCCAAGCTTTTTGGGTATAAAGGCTTCGAGAGACCCTAAGGCATTAGGCCCAACTTGATGGACACTAGGTCTAACTCGATGGACATGAGACCTTAGGCCTCTAATGCACTAAGGATGCGATGGATGAAGGTTAAGATGTTAAAAAGACCATAGGCTCAACTTGAGAGATATAAAGTTTTAAGCCTTTCTTGGAGGACTCTAGAAAATAGGCTCAATGAAAATGATATAAGGCTATTGGGCCTAACTTAGTAAGAGTGGAAGTATTAAGCTCTTAATTATGGGTTAATTACTTACATTAAGGTTGATAGTGGGATTAGCGTTAATCATGGTACTTAGTGTTAATGAGCTAAGGATTAGAGAGACAAGCTTATTAGTAGTTTTGGTGAGGTTTTTTAGGACTTTAGAGCATTCATGATCCAAGCCCAGAAAAACTTTGAGCCAAGCTTTAAGGAATTCAAGACTAGTTATGACCCAACTATAAGGAAGGCATAACGCCTTTGGGCCAAACTTGGTATAAAATGGACCCATGGCCCAATTAGGCCAAGTCAATTCTTTTCAAACCCAATTTAGTAGATCTTGAGGTTTCTTTTTAACCCTACAAATTTGTGAAATAAGGAATTCTCATTCAAAATCCAAGAGCCCTTAAACCATGAGCCCATACATTTGGCCATTTTAAGCCCATATGACCCAAAACCATGTTTGGACTCATTTCACCATTCAAGACCAAAGGCCCAATATACCATAACATTGGTTTCCTTAAGCTCAAATCACACTTAAAGTATCCAAATTAAGTTTTGAAAATTGGCTAAGGCCATTAACGATCATGCTTGAGGTTAGTGCACTTTAAGCCATGCTTTGGAGCTTAATTGTGCTTAATCTTTTCTTTAACTTTTTAATTCAAATTTCTTGAATTAATACTCCCTTAAACCTTGATTAAGACCCTATTAATGACCTAGCTAAACCAACCCACATGTCATTATGAAAAATTCATAACAAGCCCAAACCATGTTTCAATCGGTTTTGTGCATTACCCTTTGTAATGCTTGAAATGTTTTACCCTTGGGCCCAACATTTTTGTGGTTTTTCCTTAAGGGTAATATGGTCCTTATACACCTCATGAGACCCTCCCAAAGTCATTTTGAGCCTTGGATGAAATTACTTGCACAAACCAATTCCTTGAATCAAACCGGGTGCACATTGATCTAGTTTGTGTAGGAACCATTTGGATTGAATTTGAACCAGCCTTCTGCCATGGTTTGCACCACCACCCTAAGCCACCTCCTTTTCCACCCAATCAAAAAGAAGTTTCATGACCATCATGAAGGATTTTGACTCATTTTTGCTGCCCAAAAACATCCAAAACCGAACTGATTTTCTGCCACCACAAAACCACCCCCATCCACCTGTTTTCAAGGGTTGTCTGATGGTTTTTCTGCCACCCAAATGATGCCCCACGACCAGACTTGCCTTCTAGGATCAATGTAGCAACTGTGGAGAGAAAATCATGGTGGTTTTAGGCCACTATTCCCCCTGCACAAGCTGACCTAAGCTCATGCAAGCAAATCTGGAAATTTTCCAGATTTGAGCACCTCCCACTTCACCCAATCACCAAGCACCCAAGCCAACGCCCCTCACCCCATAGCCTCCTATAAATACTTCCCTCCCCTTCTTATTTCACTCACACCACAGCTCCAAGCATCCTCTTGAGCCTTGAGAGCATTTCCCCATCTTAGAGATCAAAAGAGTGCAAAGTAAGTAAGTTTTGGTGAGTTCTTGAGTGTTCTTGTGTAAGGTAGTCTAGAGTACTTGGAAGGCCACGGAATTTGTAATTTTTCTTCATTTTGATCTTAGATAGCATTTCAATCTTTGTTTCCAAGTGTTGGTTCGAAATTTGGCTGAGTTTTGAGAAGCTTATGATGCTTAATGCAAAACCGGGTCAATTAAATGAAGGTTTGAATGATTGAATGTTTTAGATAGAAATTTAGCTATAGCATGTACTAAGCATGATTTTATATGATTTATCATTATCCTTAAATTATTATGGAAGGTTACATTTGTAGTTAGAAGCATGCCATGATAGGTTTTAAATCTATCTTGTTTTGATCTTCAAGCATGGATCGATTTTAAGCATATTGGTGATTAAGGATTTCTTAGCTTTGATTAAGTGTTGGGATGAACTTGATTACTTAAGGATTAGGCTTAATAATGTCCCTAAAGATTTTAGTGATCATTAGTGGTTAAATAAAGTCTCATATGCATGCATTCATAGGGATTAATAGTTGAAAATATACATAGGCATCAACTAGGATGCATGCCACAGGTTAGGACTAATTGGACAACTTCCACTTTGAATTTTGAAATTCCAAGAGCATAGATGGTTTTATAATGCCAAAAATATATATTTCATAAAATTTGGTTAAATTTGAAGTTCGTTTGCAATTAGTGAAAATCTAGGGCTTAAATGGCAATTTTTGAAAGTCTTGGGATATTCTTGTAAATACCCAATTTTTGAAGCCTTTGATTTTAAACCTATCCATAAGAGTATTAATCCTAACTTAGTATACACATGATTTACGTAGTTACGATGTTAATTTCAAATTTTTTCAGAAATTTGTAAGTTGGCCTCTAACTTACACCTTGATAGATTATTTATGAATTATTGATAAATGCTCATTTCATACTTCAATTATCATTTTTAGCATAAATTATCATTTTATATGATACATTGAGTGCATACCTACATGACATGTGACATTTTTATCATTTTTGCATATTACATTTATAAATGTCATTTTTGCATGAAATTTACTACATACGCACATGTCATGAGAAACATTTTTCAAAACATAACATGAAAATTATTTTGTCATGACCCCAAAGGCCAGGATGGGGAATTATTCTGATGGAACTCCTCTGTCCACTTTGGAGTGTTTAATAATAGAGTGATAACCCCTGAGTTGACGAAGAACAGTCAACAGGTTTCGAATAGGTTCTTTTTAAAAAATACCGGAGCAAAGTCAACATGTTATGACACCTAACGCTGGTGGGTGTACATGTTATGAATTTTATGATGTTATGTTATATTTACCAATGCATTGAGAATGAGTCTATAGACAACATAGTTTCAACGAGAGTTGTACTATGATCACCAGCAGGTACTCACAGTGCATATGGGAAGCTGTGACATTACCACACGTTATGTTATTAATTAAGATAATAATGCAAGTCTATTATGATGAAAGTTTATGATGAAATTTTTATGAAGAAGTTATGTTTTCTCAAAAATGATGACGAAATTATTTACTGAGTAAAAACTCATGTCTCCATATTTTTTAAAAGATGTTAAGGAATCTGGATGAGAGATATACATACTGATTTTCTACATCTCATGCATTGCATATTTATCATTTTTCATGATTGATTTATCTTTGTGCCAGTTAGTTGTTTAACTTACTGAGATTTTGAGTAAATATCACCCTTTTATGGGACCACTATCATTCCACTCGGAATGATAGAAGTTGTGTCAGGAATCAACAAGGAAGAAATTGATGGGGCACTAGATCCGCATGTTTGAGGAGGAGTCAAATTTTGTGAGGAAGCTAGATTTAGTGCTGATGTTTATAGCCCGAGTCCTTCATGCTATAGATCGCATGAAGAGAATAATATGACTTTGTATATAAGTCTATGCTACATTGGTATTTTGAACATGATGATTTTCTAATGAAGTTGGAATTTTTTAGTTATTTTGGCATATCTTACATTTTAACCTTTTATTTCCGCTGCGATTATTGCATACTGCTAGTTGCATACTAAGATGCATTGCATATTAACTGTCATGAATGAGGGCTTGTGTTGCATGTCCAGACGCTCTACGTCTATGTTCCATCACAAGCGGGGATTGGAGGCGTCATAGTTTTATTGTTTCTTACGAGTTTAATTCAATTTCTATACATTTCCTCTAAATCTCTTGGTTCTTGGTACTTTTAGAAACATAGATTCACATTTATTTTCAGTTTTACTTGTGCTTGAACTTCCAAAATAGCCAATAATTTTACTCTTAATTCAATCCACACTTCCTTAGTAAATAGCCCCCATTTTTGTGTCAATATAGTTAGTGGACGACCTTTGAAATTTATTTCTCATTCCATACTTTTTTTGTTCATTGCTAGATCTTTTAGTTTAATGATTTCTTATCTTTTCAAAATTTCTTGTCACCATAAACGGTAATATGTTGTCTTGCAATTATGAAATGTTTGCTTAATTCCCATTTTCCCTGTGAATTCGATCTTAGGATTTACCTTTGTATTACTTTGACAGCTTCTGCATTTGGAAGTCAAAATTATAAGCTCATCAAGTTTTGGCACCGTTGCATATACAATGATCTACTGGACTCATTTCATATCTTATTTCCAAAATGGCTTGGTGAAACTTCAAGTACCACTGTCTTGAAGATTGCTTAAGTCCATACAGTGACTTCCTCAACTTGTAGACTTTCTCTTCATGTCCTTTAATCTGGAATAATTTTGGTTGAATCATAAAGATATCCACTTTTAATTCACCATTGAGAAAAGCTATTTTTACATCTAACTGATGTAATTCCAAATTCATTATGGTAATAATAGACATGATAATCCTTAGAAATGTGAACTTCACCATAGGCGAATATGTATCCATAAAATCTACCCCTAGTTGTTGAGTATATCCCCTGGCCATTAACCTTGCTTTATACCTTTTCAAACTACCATCAACTTTAAATTTTCTTTTGAGAACCCATTTACAACCAATAGCTTTTCTATCTTTTGAAAAATCTGTTAACTCCCAAATATTATTTTTGTTTATTGATTCTATTTCATGGCCTTAAGTCATTTATCTGAATTAATACTATTGATTGCCTCAGAAAAATTTTCAAGATAATTTTCTAAATTTTCCAAATTGGTATTTAATGCATAATGATCTTGAAATAATATCAATGGTTGTCTAATTCGTTTACTCCCATTGTCTCCAATATCAATAGCTGAAAATTGATTTTTATCTAACTTTTTTTATTATTATTTTGTATTTGAATAATATCAAAATTTTCATTGTTAGACTCTTTGGAGATATCTTGATTCTCTAAATCATTTAAGAAATCTATTTGATCAATTGAAGTAATAATGTTTGTATTTTTCAAGAAAACGACATCCTTACTTTCTATCAATCATCTTTCAAAATGATAAAATCTATAGCCACTTCCGTTTTCTACATACCTAGGTTTTACTTCTTAATTTATCCCTTAGTAGCCTCGGGATAAACACTTGTGCCTTAAAACCCCACATATTAAGCTTGGTTAAGTTTGATTTATGTCTCATTCATAACTCATAATGTGTAAGAGGTCTTGCTTTAGTTTCAACTCTATTTAATATATATATATATATATATATATATATATAGTAGTCGATAATGCTTCATCCGAAAAAAGTGTTAGTAGGTCAGCATATGCCATTATTGATTACACCATATCCAATAGAGTTCTATTTCTCCTTTCTGCAATGTCATTATGTTGAGATTTATATGGTATAGTATAAATGTGTCTTATACCATTCAATTTGCAGAAATTATCCAAAATTTGAAATTCCCCACCTCTATCACTAGTCAAACCTTTAATAAGCCTACCTAATTGGGTTTCTACTTTTATTTTAAATTCTTTAAATTTCTCAATTGTCTCAAATTTATGTTTGAGTAAGTAGATATCTCCATATCTTGACTATTCATCAGTAAAAGTATTTAAGTACTCAATTCCTCTATGGGTTTTAGTTTTAAAAGGTCCACAAACATCAGAATGTATAATTTCTAGTAAATCTATGGATTTCCAACTTTTTGAAAAAGATTTACTACTCATTTTTCCTTTGATACATGGTTTACATATATCAAAATTATATGAGTTTATTTGTGGTATTAATTCACTTTTACTCATTCTTATCATCTTATTTTTATTTATATGGTCTAAGTTTAAATGCCATAAATATACACAATTAGTAGATATATTCAAATAATCAGAACTAGATATTTTATTAAACCAATATTTAGTACATACATATCGTGATCTTTCACGCCATTCACTGATATATTATCCTTACTTATAACAACGGTTCTAGACTTAAACTCAACTGTGTAACCTTTCTAATCTAGTACAGGCACTAATACTAAATTTCAACGAATACTAGGTACATATAATACATCACTAAGTAAAATAACATAACTATTTACTTTAAATTTACTTGTACCTTATCCCAAGACATCGCAGTATGTGTTGTTGCCCATATACTCTCTGCGCTCTCCTGTTTGTTTTTCTTAATATTTGACAATCAAATATTTGTTCTTGCATATATGTCTTGTTGTTGTAGAGTCAACCCACCACAATCTGACGCTAGTTCCATTAACATTACTTCTGAGCAGTGTTTTAAATATCGTACCGTACTGACTGGTACGGTTGGTATTTTCTGTACCGGCCACTAGTTCGGTACAGGTATTATCAACATTTCATACCAGTCATACCGGTCGATATTTTGGCCTCTAATTTTTTTTTTCATTTTTTCAAACTACAAGCTCATTTTTTTACCCCCAATTTAGACTAGACTATTTATAATTTATATATCTATATATTTATATATAATTTATTTATATATAGACTATTATTTTGGAATATAATTTATATGTATATATTTATATATATAATTTATTCATATATCGACTATCCCGAAACGGTACTAGTGCTGAAATATTTCGTTCCAGTGCCTTGACCGATACAGCGTCTGGTACTGTATTTAAAACATCATGTAAGAGGATGACTAGCATCATGTAATTCTTTTGCATTTTATCAATGAGAGGGTGACTAGCATCATGTAATTCTTTTGCAATTAACTCCATTTGAAGTACATGATCACCAATGTCATCATTCTCTTTCATACAAGTTCGGTTATACTTATCCAATAATAACTTATAAGTATCAAACCTTAAACCATATTTCGCCTCAACTGCATCCATAATTTCTTTAACGGTTTCATAGTCTTCAAATAGAGGAATAATGTGATCACTCAAACAATACAAAATTAAAGCTTTTGCCCATGCATTATGCTCTTCTCATTTATCTTCAGTTGAAATGTTGCTCCCACTTACATTTGCGTCATTTTCTATAATTTTTGATGGCTTTGGTGTTGTTAATGTCTATAAGGTCTTCTTATGGGTTAGAAGAAAAGTTATATGATTTTTCCAGGCTTGGAAATTTCTTCCATTCAGTTTTTCTATTCTCGAGGGATCAATACTTTCTTTGGTGCCAAAAATAATAAACCATAAAAACTAACAACAAGAAGAATGCAGAAACAATAAATATTTACTATTTAAATACAATAGTTCATCTGTGAAAAATTAGAATTTTTACAAACTTAATAGTAATAATAATCTTTGGGTTTAATCCAAGGTGGTAGCCTTGAAATTTTCCTATTATATTTTAAATAAGGAGAATAATGAAAGTGACGCCCCAATTGAAAATTTTCACGACCTTTCCTTGATGTTTCATCTCTTTCAAAGAATTTCTGGCGCTAATTTCGACCAACAGGTGCTGTTGGTTTTGGCACCAAATTTGGAGCACAACGGCTTTTGAATGGATCAAATTGGGCTTGAAATGATCTCAAATGGCCCGAAAAACCAAAACTATCCCGAATTGGTTTAGACAACCGAGTAAACTAATTTAGCTGGTTCAAACAGGGTCCAGAAGAAAATTGGCAGTCCGCAGCTAGGCTAGTGGCTCGGTCAGCGGCTCAGCTGGAAGGGGGTGGAACGGTGTTGTTTGAAGGAGATCATTGCTTCTCTTTAGTGGCCAAAATGACATTGTTTTTTGGCACTATGGGTTGAACGACTATGTCATTTAACCTAGACAAGTTTGAATTTTGAGGACCGTTGGACGTCCAGGGTCTTCTTCTTCCACATGTTGGGTGTTTTCAAATTCTGTGAAGTTTCTGTCTTCACTTCCGTCCAATGAGATGATGACTGGTGTTGAGGATGCCGACATGCTCTCGAGGTCCACAAAGTCCAGCAGCGGTGATGAAATCTGATGACCCCTAGAATAGTAATAGTAAGTGATGAAAAATTGAAAAATGCACTATTTATTTGTGTAAAAATATTCCAATAATTTTCTTCAAAATAATAACAACTTATAAGATTTTGAAAATTCTCAGTATACTCTAGGCCTCCCATTGTGATTTGAAAGATTTCTCTCTTAGATTTGAAAACCTCCGAAGATGATTATAATATGCAAGTATGGTTGCCAAACCAAGCACTTGTCTATTTATGGTCTTCTCATTGCGCAAAAAAATTACTTTTGACATGACTAGGCTCTTGATACCACTGTAGAATTATGAAGAATAAAGAGAAACAAAATTTTGGCAATATGGTGACACTTCCATGAGAGTATTTGTCCCACAAGTTGGTGATGGACAAAGGAAATTGAGTGAGTGTAATTGTGCACCAAGGACCCCTATTTATAGGCCTATCATGCACTGGTTGGCAAAGGGCACAACTATTGATAACTCAATGGTTGGAAAATGAGACAACTTTAAGAAGTGACATAACCTTTTGACTAAATCAAAAGGTTGTGTTTTTTGACACTTCCTTAACTATCACCCTCTATGGAAACCATCACCATAGAGAGGGTGTCATTCCAAGGGATACACTGCTTGGTGATCACACCTCTTACAATTACAGGTTCGGGTGGTGCAAGTTGAGTATCACGGTGGCTTATACTCGATAATGCATGGTGGTACGCGAAAGACTGCAGCATGCTTGGGCGGCGTTGCTTTGATTCTGGTTCATTGGTTCATAGCAACGGTGGCCACGTTGTGTTGCTGGCACTGGGTCGTACATGATTTTCCTCGTGTGATGCAAGTGATTTTCTCTAGGTTTGGTTTTCTAGCCCGTAGCAAGGGGTGGCACTTTGAGAGGTTGAGACATTGAGCATGGAAAGTGAAAAAAAAAGGTGCTTTGTTTTGGTTGAGGAAAAACAGGGACTGGCTTGCTATTGACGTGGTGTAACTGGCACTTTGGTGGTGTAGTTGCTTCGTCGTTAGGTTGGCGAATGAGGGAGGATCATGCGGTTATCGTTGCTGGTCAGGGAGAATGGGAGTCGGCAAGCGTGTGATGGAGGGATCATCTATATATATATGTGTGTGTGTGTGTGTGTGTGTGTGTGAAGACTAGCGGTTTCAGGGTTCACGTTTCGGAGGTTATAGTATCAGTGAGAGAAAATCGGGGGATGATGGGGAAGAGAGATCTGGGCGTGGGAATGGGGAATAACGGAAAGGAGTCGAAAACTAGAAGTAAGAAAAACTTACATACCTAAACTTTTGGGGTCTTCTAAGGTTAGGACCTTCGTGGGCCAGGGCCAATATTGGGCCTGTGTGTTACATTCCACCCTTCTTAAAAAAAATTTGTCCTCGAAATTTGCAACACCTAAAGCAAGATCTAAAATACTATGCCTTACACTTTCCACACCTATTTTAATCCTTAATCATTCTATCAAATCTAACGTTCTAAGATTCTAATCCTCTGATAGTTTGGCTCGGTGCCTCAAATACCTCATAATCCTTTAGGCATACACGTCCGCTCATATAGTATCATTTGGCATACTCACTAGGGTCCAATTCAAGTCTTGAAGAATTACTTCAACATTAGAATTACAAGCCTAATAATAATTCCTCCCCACCTTTTTTTTTTTTTTTGGCTCAATGCCACGTAAAATAGTGATTTTGACTCTCCACATAAATTAATAACCTCATCCAAATAGCATATTAAAACTCTCCAAAATTTGTGGCCTTAAGTCTTGCACTTGATTCAAGAAGATATTCAACTCATGATCTTTAAGAATTTACAGTTCAAAAAAAATCCTCCAACAATTGAAAGTCTAAAGCCTCGGAATTTAAGTCCTAAGTGACCTCAAGTTAACCGATTTCCAGTCCCCCCGAATTTTATTCTCAAACCATCCCATTTCCAAAATAAAAAACACGCTTTCGTTGCATACTCAGACAACTTTGTTAGTATCTCGACTTCTTGTCTCCCAAATACATGCTCACCCACTTATACTCTTAAATTTTTCCTTTCATTCTGAGCTACAATTAATAACCTTAAATCTAAATGAATGATTCTAAGAACCTGTTGAAACTATAACCTCAACTCCGAATAATAGTCAATTGCCTAAATATCTGTAAAGTCTATCATCTTAAATTTGAAACTAATTATGGCTTAAGGTCCGCTACATCTAAACCTCAAATCTTATCAAAATCATTTCCTATTGTCCAGAGAATAAGTTTACCGGATCAAAAACCCAAAAATACTCTTGTAGAAACCCTAACTAGGTTACCACAAATATTTCATTGAGTTGGACAAAGAGAATGACTTCACCAAAAATAAATACAATAAGTAAATATAATAAATAGACCAAAAATATTTTTTTAAGAGGTATAATGAATATGAGTGTAAGGAGAATTGAACATTTAAGAAGAATCCACTTAAAATTAGATAAACAAAACCCAAAGATAGTGATGATTAAAGCATTCATGATGAAGAGGGTTGCAATTGGTTCGTCAATTCTACATATACTTACTTAAATACTAACAATCAGCCTATAGTACGTGTTTCAACAGTTGTTGAACTCCTTTCAATAGTTGTTAGTTGCAGCCAAGAAACGATACTTGGGGTCTACCCAGGCATTGGCTTCTTCTAAGGAAGCCCGTAGGCAACTTGCCTTTGAGCTTTCAGAAGTAAAGGTATCACATGAGGAAGCTCGTAGGCAATTTGGCTTTCAGCTGTCAGGGATGAAGGGATCTTATGAGGATCTATGTAGCAGGTATGCTGCCTACAAGAAGGATAGAGAAGAAGTAGATGCCAAGCAGGGCAAAATGAACCAAACCATGCTACACTTAGATACGAAAGTGAAGGAACATAAGTAGTGGTTGTTGGAAATGGAGCTAGAATTGGCCGCTTTGAGGGGCGAGCTAGTTTGTTTTCTTCCATAACTGGCAGTCGCAAGGGCTGTTAGGGATCGGGCCTTTGGATTATTGATATAATGTTGGCTCTTGGTTTAGCCTCGTTTTGCATTATTGATATACGGCTCCCTTTGAACTTTTTTATTTTTGTAATATTGGTGCTTGGTTTATCATTGTTTTCCGTTATTGATATACATCTCCACCGCCCACTAGCTCCATCACGAGTCTTTGGACTCAACTTTGGTGGGTAAGTGGGGGGTTGTGGGGTCTCTTGACCTCCACACCCATTGGCTCAAATGTAAGTCTTCATACTCGATTGTGGTGGCTAAGTAAGGGGTCGTGGTGTCTCTTGACCGCCATACCCATTAGCTCCACCGCGAGTCTTGGGACTCGACTTTGGTGGGTAAATTGTGTTGGGGGGGTCGTTGGTCTCTTGACCTCCACCGCAAATCTTGGGACTCGACTTTGGTGGTTATGAGACTAGGGTGGGACGTGCAAGTTGAACAAATATCTGCCTTTATTGATCTTGCTTTATTGAATACATCTTAGAAAAGAATCAAGGGTAAATTTCTTCAAATACTCGGCCTTCCAAGGGTGTTGCAACTCCTTTTCTTGACTATCCTTGAGGCAGTATGACCCCGGTCGATTGCTAGTGACTACTAAGTATGGCCCTTCCCATTGTGGTCCAAGTTTTCCTTTGTCTTGCGTTGTCAGTCCCATTTCTTTGAGTACCAAGTCACCTACTTTAAAAGATCTGGGTTTGACTCGTTTGTTGAAGTAGCACTCTGCCTTCCTTTTGTTGAGGATCTCATCTTCTTCCCTTTTCTCTTCTAGGAAGTCAAGGTGCTCTTCCAACGCTTTGTTGTTTTCAGGTTGGTTGAAGTGGCGGGTTTAGTATGCAGGCAAAACGACTTCTACCTGGGCAATTGCTTCACTCCCAAAAGCCATTGTGAACTGTGTTTTACCTATTGGGGTCTTCACAGTTGTTCTATAAGCCCACAAAACTCTTGGGAGCTCTTCCACCCAGTCTCATTTCCTGTCCATGAGCTTGTTTTTTAAAGTCCCAAGTAAGGATTTGTTTGTCGCCTCCGCCTGCCCATTAGCTTGTAGGTGCCTTGGTGACGAGTACTTGGCTTGGATTCCCAGGTTTTTGCACCATTCTTTGTAATGTTCTGAATCAAACTGCTTCTTGTTGTCAGAGATTATAATGTGGGGGATGCCAAACCGGTAGACATCGCTCTTCCACAGGAATTTGGTGATGGATTTTGCCGTTATGGTTGCAAGGGGCTCTGCCTCCGCCTATTTTGTGAAATAATCTACAGCAACGACTATATGTTTTACCCCTCCCTTCCCTGGAGGGAGGGGATCTACTAGATCAATTCCCCATTGAGCGAACGGCTATGGGGTAGTGATAGAAAATAACTTCTCAGGGGGACAATGTGGGACGGGAGCATAGATCTAGCATCTAATGCACTTTTTTGCAAACTGTCTGTCATCTCTAAGGGCATCAGGGCAGTAGCATCCTGCCATAAGGGCTTTCCTCGCCAAATCCTTTCCACTAGAATGATTGTCGCAAATTCCCTCGTGTATCTCCACCAAGACATACTGCGCTTCCTCAAGTGAGATGCACCTTAACAATGGGGCGGTAAAGCCTCTTTTGTAAAGGATTCCATCAATCCTAACAAACCGTACTGCATTCCTCTTTATCTTCTTTGTTGTTTCTTCTCCTCGGGGAGTTTTCCTGTGTCCAAGTACTCTGATATTACCTTGGCCCACTCTGGCCTCGTAGGCCCTACTTGGTTTACCTGTACTTTGATTGTTGGGATCTGTATCACTCTTCTATGTACCATCCAAGGTAAATCCACCTCATCCCTCACCGAGGCGACTTTGGCTAACTTGTATGCTACTACGTTATCCTCCCAAGATTATTCTGCCAATTTATTCAAGGGCTATCCAAGATAGATTCTGAGGTCAGTCATTATCATCACCTTCATGCTCCTATAAATAACATCTAAAGGTAATATATTTGGCATTCATTCATATACTCGTATTAAGACCACTTCTCTTTAACTTAGGCATCGGAGTTTCACTGGGCACCCCGTGCCGCCATCTCTTCTATTGTAGGTCATCCGTGCAATTGGTGATGTGAAACACATCCTTAACAAAGACATTGTGTATGAAAAATGTAAACCAGTCTAAACTTACATGACAAATCACTATTCCTTGTTTTGAACCTTATCCAATGGATGACATATCATGATCCTAATGTATATGTATATACGTGCAAGGCACGTATTCCATGTTGAAAGTGCTACTACATTTTTTATATGGGAAATATGAATTTTAATATGTATATTGTTGTTAAATTTTAATTATACTCGCAAGTACACGAAACTTACTGAAATATAGTTTAGTAAGAACACAAGGACTTGTGAAAATGTAGGAAACCAATCACGTATAAACTAAATAAATTCTAATATAGTTCAGAAAGATGAGTTCTAAAATAAAATAAGAAATGAAGAACTAAACAATCAATTAATAAAAGCAAGAAATAATTAATTTAATCAACTAATCACAAGAAAAAGAACTAAAATAAATTCTAAAGATGCAAATTAATCTAAACAATAAATAAACTACTAATGGAGAATGAACTATGGTTTTGGAATCCACCTCATCAATTCATAGTAATATATTTATGATAATTGATTCTTCTTGAACATCTACATGATAATCTAGAAATCAATCTTGTTATCATGGAAAATATCGTCGTTGAAACCCTTTTTTTTCAGAAAATATCAAAAGTATGTTTTTCTTCGCTCAAATATATAAAATCAAATTATCACTGGTATCTATTAAAATAAATCACAAAAAGATATTAGATTTTATTTTTAACAAAATTATAAATGAAGCTCTCAACTGATTAAGATTATTCTAGATCATGAAAAAAATATAATTGAACTCATATCAAGAACTTTATCTCTCTCAATTGATATGAAGTATGAACAATATATCGTTGAGCCCATAAATAACTAGGGAAAAAATCAATCTCATAAATAATACTACTAATCTTCAATGAGGTTTCATCCTCAACCTTAATGGGAAATTTGGCTAGATATGTTTATGAAAATAAACTTTAAAATCTGAACATAAATAAACATCAAAGCAAGGTTTAAAAGAAACTAAAGAAAAACAAAAATTACAGTGCTCTCAAAAAGTAAATATAGTGCAAGACGGGAGGTAGAACTCCAGTTTTTTATCTCTTCTTTCATCCAAGATGCTCCTGTGGCGCTACTCTTTTTTTCTATGTTTCAATGCACACCCTTATGCCCTAGCCAACAACATCTAGTTTACTTATAGACCTTGAAATCCTTTCCGTTTCGCACTCGATCTACCCAGCCCTCATCTTTTCTTTTTCTTCTTTTTTTTTTCTTTCCTTGTGTGTCTAGCCGCACTCCAACCCTTCTTTAGATGCCAACTCCTTCTAGTTCAATATATTTCTTTGCTACTTCTATTTTCTATAGAAGTCTAACATTTAGAACGCCTCAACCTCATATTAGTGATCTTATAATTCTTCCACACTTCAATCCCTTCATCAAGATACAATAATTTACATGAGAAAATAAATAAATATATCAAGTGATGGGGATATTTGGGTCCCCGTACTGCCAAGCCCACAGCTAGAAGGTAGGCCCAGCCTACCACTTTGGCCTACAAGACTTACGGCCCATGGTTCCACGAGAGCATGGTATCAATAAGAGAATAACACTACTCACAAAAGGATAACGCCTACGGATGAAAGTAGTTATCCTGGGAAGGATAACTCCTGTAGATCAAGGCTATCCTCCCCTCCCCTCATTAAAGGGTAATAAGAGATAAATGTAGGAGACTAATGGTTATTGACTCCCTCGACACATCCTTGCGCCTCTATAAATGGTTCATAAAGGTAACAAAGGTCTCTCTTGACTTCTGAATATGTTTTATGTTGATATTACTTCTCTAACTTAAACATTAGAGTTTCCCCAGGGCACCCAGTGCCGTCAGATTATTTGTTGCAGGATATTCGTGTGGTTGGTGGTGTGAAACACTTCCTTTACAGTGGCTCCATCTGTGGGATCATTACAGACTTTAATGTGATTTTCACATGCCAAATACTATGTGATCTCAAGCAAATCGTGATCAAGAGATGGCAACGATGTTCAAGCACCAAATTGGAAAAACCATGGAGGAATACGTCAACTCAGGAAAGTTTTTGGGATTCATAGTGTTAGAAAGGGGCATTGAGGCAAACATCGAGAAGATTGACGCCATCTTAAAAATGGCGCCGCCGTGGAGCATTAGTGATGCCCAACAACTGGCGGGAAGGGTATCCGCCTTAAATAGATTCGTTTCAAGGTCCACCAACAAGTGTCTTCTTCTTTAGAGTCTTGAGGAAGGCACGTCCATGAAATGAAGATTGCGACTGAGCCTTCGAGGAGCTGAAACAGTACCTGGCCAACCCTTCCCTGCTAAAACAGCCTAACTCGGGGGACGTCCTACGCTTATGCCTAGCAGTGTCCCCCCACGCTGTCTCAACAGTGTTATGAAAAGAAGAAGGAGCAGTATAGGCTCCAATCTATTACACGAGTCGTACACTAAGGGGCGCAAAGGCCAGGTACCCACGGATAGAAATGCTAGCATTTATTCTAGTGACAGCCACCAGGAGGTTTCGACCATACTTCCAAGCCCATCCCGTAAGGATACTGATAGAGCATCCCCTTGGGAGAATACTGTAGAAGTCAGACAGCTCAGGAAGACTAGTCACATGGTCGATAAAGCTAATTGAGTTCAATATTGACTACATGCCTAGGAGTGCAATAAAAGGGCAAGCATTAGGAGACTTTGTCGCCGAGTTCACCAATTTCTTAGTAAATTGGTGATCAGTTGTAAACCAAGTCCTGAGGAGTGGAAGAATCCTCCTCGTCTCCAAAAGAGGAGAGGGAGGGAGAAGGGATAGAAACCTTCTCTTGATCGGTAGCAGAGGATTCGCTGCTAGAGATGGTCGTGGGGAGAAAGCTCAAAGTAGAGCCTTGCTTCCCACGGTCATCTTCATCGCTACCCTCAGTGTTGGTCTGGGTGTCGCCAACTAAGGACGTGGTAGATTCAAGCAACCCAGCTCTAGCCACGCCCATAGAAAAGGCGTTGTACATGTCTGTAGAAAAGTTGTAGACATTGGGCTTAGAAGCTAGAGAAATGAGAGAGGAAACTCAAAGGGCGGCATACTCACAGATTCAATACCTTTGGCGGCTCATGAGTCCAGTAAGGTTGTCAAGACTTGGCGATACAAGTGGGGAGACCCTGACCGGAGAAGCTTTGGGCTTCCTTTCCCTAGGAGAAGTATCAAGAGCCCCCTCCAAAATAGCAAAGTTGGAATCAAAAGGTACTCCTCGATCCACCTTTACCCCGCGCCCACGGCTGATCCAAAAACCTCACCTTTAGTGACGCCACTACGAGGGCTTTTAGGCAAAGGGCCACTAGACTGAGGAACATGCCTCATTTTCTCAGGCTGGAGAGCACGTCTTTTTGTTGGAGGCACCACGGCCTTAAGTTTGCACACCCTAACATGGGCACTGCTGGGCACCACCAAGAACCTGTCAATATTGGCAACAGAGAGCAGATCCTCCATCGCCAAACCACTTTTATCATTCTCCTTCACCTAATTAAGGACCATGTCACGCGAGAGCATTCCTTGTCAGTTAGGTCCAACAACAAGCTTTTGTCGTCAGGGACTCTTCCTCAGTTAGCATGGATAGGGTAGTCCAGAAGGTTCATCTCGTCGGCAGGAAATTTCCAATCACTGCCAAAAACAAATAAGAATTTCTTTTGTCACTGATTGGCATTGGAGTAGTGAGGCTCAAAGGCTGCCAAGCATTGCAACCAGATGCGAAAACTAGAGATATTGCCCGACAGTATCCTCACCCCATAGAAGGAAAGAAACTCCTTCGTGGTCAAATTTGGGTAAGCCTCCTCCAAGGGCTCTAGAACCATGTGAAGGACCACGGATGAACGCATGAGAACACGCTAAGCATGCTTGTGAAGCTAGGCAGGGGCCAACACCAAGAAGTCTAGAACATCATAGATAGGGCGTATGAAGGGAAATGACAGCCCGTGTGCCAAGGCACTCACTATGAGGGCAACATCGCCAGTGAAACCTTCCTCATCGATGCACCCTACCTCAGGAAAAAAGAGTCTCACAGAGTCTGGATTTAATAAGTGGACACCAACTTCATTGAGTCCCACTTGGTTAAGATGAAACGCTAAGAAAAACCCTCAAAAGAGGTAGGGATTCGGATGAGGGAAGACTCAACAGTAGGTGGAGAGGAGGCCGCTAGAGTTTGGCTTGAGGATCCGATGGGAGTACAAGAGGAGCCACGACTAGCCATTATGACAGAAACATGCTCTTGAAAATGCTAACAAAGGGCTTGAGAAAGGAGAGGACGAGCTAGAAGGAACAAGAAGTACAAAAAGGGGGGGTCTGGACAAAAGGAAATGAATCAAGAAAGAGAAGGATCAGAAAAGGGTAATCAGGAGGGTTTCTTGGGAATCCAAAAGGTTGATGCACCAGCTGTTGCCATTTCTTTTGAACAAAGGACATTGAAAGTACGCGAACGGTTATGGCTCACATAGGCCACTTTTTGTGAAATGGGTATGAACTTAAACCCATACATTATCTAGCATGGACCCTCGGCAAGGTAGATAACTGTCTATCTAATGTAAGCCAATGGGGTAAGGTAACCATGTGGGCATAGAAGGCGTGAAACTAGTTAATTTTCTATGTGCTGGTACAAAGAAAATTAGCAGAATAACTAAAGGGGATATTTGGGTCCCCTTACTGCCAAGCCCACGGTTGGAAGGTAGGCCCAACCTACTACTTTGACCTACAAGACTTACGGCCCAAGGGCCCATGAGAGCATGGTATCAATAAGAGAATAACATTACTCACAAAAGGATAATGCCCACGGATGAAAGTAGTTATCCTGAGAAGAATAAATCCTGTAGATCAGGGTTGTCATGCCCTCCCCTCATTAAGGATAATTAGAGATAAACGTAGGAGGTTGAAGGTTATCGACTCCCTCGACACATCCTTGTGCCTCTATAAATGGTTCATAAAGGTAACAGAGGTCTCTCTTGACTTCTGGATATATTTTATGTTGATATTACTTTTCCAACTTAAGCATTAGAGTTTCCCCCGGGCACCCAGTGCCGTCAGATTATTCATTGCAAGATATTCGTGTGGTTAGTGGTGCGAAACACATCCTTTACATCAAGACTAATAAAATATAAAGATTAACACTATGTAATTGTGATAATATTGTATTTAAATTAGTAAAATTATATATAAAAAAAATAGCTATTCTCACATATCAATCAGAACAAGTATGATAAATGTAAAGATATTCATAAATCTATTCAACAAATGGGTTCATCTTAAATCAATTGGACTCCAAGGAAAATAATCATAAGAACTTTTGAGAAATCTCTTAAATCAAACATGCCCACAACTTATTAATAGTATTGTGAATCCCCATTCAGGTTTGTCATCCACCTCTAACATCATTAAAGCATCAATGCTAGAAAAAATTCAGTCTCTGAAGGTATGATAATTTCATCCTTATGTATGTCAATTTGACTATCTATCGATCAATAACAAATTATAACACCGCTACTTCTCTTTTGCACATGTCAAGGCATACAAATTGGCCTCCCATAGGTTCTCATTTTAAGATCTCTTTGAATTGCATATCATTTACATATTCCTTTGAAATTAAAGTTAATATTCTTATTCTTGTATTATCTGGCCCATTTACTCATCAAGAAAAGCTCAAGTGATCTTTTCTTAATTTTGAGAATTGTTAAAAAGTATTTTGAGAATTGGCCTCCCATAGGTTCTTACCAATGTTAATTGGCGACAACCGAGTGGAGGAGAGGATGGGGAAGAGGCGAGTTTGACCATCAGGAAAATGGTCTTGCTTGAGATCGGAATAACGACTTAGGAAATGTCAAAAGGGGAGATTTTTGTGGTGGAAATCGTAGAAGACCGATCAATACATAGGGACTTGGAGTTTGCCGTGCTAAGAGGAAATGTAGCACAATAGCTTGCGCGGGCGCCAAATTGGTGGAAGCAGCTAGTTAGTGGTTGTTTTCGGTGGACAAGGACAACCATGAGTGACAGGGGTGGGTGGGTGTTTTTGATAATTTGCAAGCCATAGAGAGAGAATGTCGAAGAAGAAGTTGGGGAAGAAAGGGAAATTGAGATTTGGGAGTACTGTACGGGTTTAAAAGGGTTGACCCATTAAGACACGACTTAATGGGTCAATAACGAGTCAACCTATTTAACACGAAATCAACGAGTTTAGAATTTATTTCAAAATTAAAATTTTATTATTGTTAAAATGTAATATTGGTATTTCTCAGTATGCCTATGTTTTTATTGTTAAAATTGTAATTTTAGACCAATGCTCATATTTTTTATTGTATGGTTTGTTATATTGGTTTTATTATATGTTAAAATTTGAAAAATATGTATATATATATTTTTAAGATATTGTGGTTATTAATAAATATAGATGTTAACTTTTATGTGAGATTATATTAATCAGGTCAAATAAGTTATGCGTTTTAGTTCAACCCATTTACATGAAACAAACGAGTTTAAATGAGTCGTATCGTGTTAACATATTCCTAATTAATTATTAAGCAGGTCAAAATGAGTGACACGACACGACCCGTTATCTAAATAGGTTGAGTTAGGGTTTGGAAGTTTGACATATTTAGCTTAACAGGTTGGGTTCGGGTTAACCTATAAAGTTGAATGTTCATGACTTGACATGACACAAACACAACCAAAAAGCACAATTTGCCACCCCTACAATTCTCTATCTAGTGGTGGAAAAGATGGTAGTGGTGTGATGTTTTTCCCCAATTTCTTCTTAAGACATGATACATGAAAAACATTGTATATTTTAGCTAAATAGGGCAATTCCAACTTGTATGCCACAAATCCTACTTTGGCAATCATTTGAAATGGACCATAAAAATGAGGTGTCAATTTGGCGTAAGGCTACTATTTTTTGCCTATTTGGTTGCAATCTCAAAAAAACCCAATCACCCACTGCAAAGTTTCTTTCTGTCCATTTCTTGTCAACAAAGTGTTTCATTCTTTGTTGCGCCTTCTATAGATTATCTTTCAATAAAACCATTATTGCATTCCTTATTCTCATTTGTTGATCCACAACATCGTTGGCAGTAGTACCATGAACATATGAAAAGAGCTTTGGGGGCTAATAACCATAAAGAGCTTCAAATGGGGATTGTCCAGTAGCTGAATGTGTTGTGGTGTTGTAGCACCATTCAGCTATTGGAAGCCACAAGCTCCAATCTTTAGGCCTTGCTCCCATACAACACCTTAGATATGTCTCCAAACATTTGTTAAGCTCCTCAGTTTGGCCATCAGTCTGTGGATGATACACAAAGCCAAAAGCCAAGGTTGTATCCTGCAAATTAAAAAATTATTTCCAGAAAGAACTTGTAAATATCAGGTCTTTGTCAAAAGTAATAGATTTAGGCATCCCATGAAGCTTGAATACCCAAGAAAAGAACACTTGAGCCACCTTGATTGTTGTGTAAGGATGTTCCAAAGTAAAAAAATTATAGTGCTTTGTAAGTCTATCCACAACACAAGGAAACCATGAGACACTGACAGGCCTTCAATGAAGTCCATTGCAAAATTTGTCCAAGGTTGAGATGGCACTGGTAATTGTTGTAGTAACCCTATAGGATGAAGATTCTCATATTTCACAGTTTGACAAATCTCACTCTCTCTCACAAGCTTCTTTATATCACTTCTCATTCCCTTGCAAAAAACATCCAATCTGGCACTCTGTAGAGTTTTATGGTACCCTACATGTCCAACCTGTGGATTGTTATGTATATGGTGTAAGACCTTGTCTTTAAAAGCAAAAGAGGGAACCACTACCATCCTTCCCTTTTTGAGTAACAACCTTGCTACATCGTATAATTTTTAACAATTTTAGTGCCCTTCTACAATTTATCATAGATATTATGAATTTCCTTAGACAACGCATAAATGCTTTTCAATTCATCAAGCCACAAAGCAGTTACAAAGGATATTAATGCTATAGTAGCAACCTTTTCTTCCCCTTTCCTTGAGAGCCCATCAACCACTTTGTTTTCCTTACATTTCTTGTAATCAACGCTAAAAAGCATAGCCCAACAACTTTGCCAACCATTTCTGCTAAGCCTCAGTGCCCACCTTTTGTTCCAAAAGAAACTTAAGAGCTTGTTGATCAGTTTTGATCTTAAATGACCAACCTAACAAATACAGACGTCATTTTTGCACTTCAGACACCAAAGCCAAAAGTTATTTCTCATAGGTAGACATTAGTTGACTTTTACCTTCAAGAGCCTTGCTGAAAAAGACAATTGGTCTTCCTTCTTACATGAGAACTTCTCCTAAACCTGTACCACCTGCATCAAATTCAAATGTGAATGGCTTGGTGAAATCAAGTAATCTTAAAACTAGTGGTTGTGTCACTGCTTGTTTCAACTCCTCAAATGCCACTTGTGCTGAATCACACCATTCAAAAGCATTCTTTTTTAACAAAGTTGTTAGAGGTGCTGCAATTGAATCATGCCCCCTTATGAACTTCTTGTAGTAGCCAATGAACCAAAGAAAGCCCCTCAGATTTCAATGAACTTGGGCGTGGCCATTCAACCATAACATCATTTTTTCCTGGATCAACTCTTATACCTGAACTCAAGATTAAATGACCCATGTACTCCACCTCAATTACTCCAAATTTACATTTGGACATCTTGGCAAATAGCTAATAATGTATCAAAGTCTCTAACACCACTTTCAGATGCCCCAAATGCTCATAAATAGATTTACCATACACGAGTATATTATATAAAAAAATAATAAATAAATAAAACTATTACAAACTTTCTGACGGCTGGCTTAAAGACTTCATTCGTTAGGCCTTGAAAGGTTGCGGGGTATTAGTGAGCCCAAATGACATCACTAAACTTTTCAAAAAAAATGACATCACTAAAAATTCATAGTTACCCTCATGGATCCTAAAAGCAATCTTTGACACATCTTCCCTCACCCTGATCTAGTGGCATCCAGATTTAAGATCTAGCTTTGAAATTTTTTTTGTCCCAAACAGCTCACCAAGAAACTCATCAATGATAAGAATTGGGAATTTGTCTTTGATGGTCTCTTGAATCAAGGCCCTATAATCTACATATATTCTCCAGCTGCTATCAGCTTTTCTCACCAAAAGAACAAGTGATGAAAATGAACTCTATGATGGCCTTATTACACTTGATTTAAGCAAATCTTGAACAATATTCTCTATTTCAGTTTTTGGATAAAATGGATACCTGTAAGATCCAATTGAAATAGGGTGAGTGTCATTCTTCAAGATGATTTGGTGATCCCATGATCTGGGAGGTGGCAACCCGGCTAGTTCATCAAAAACTCCTCGATATTCTTCAAGTAACTCAACAACATCTTCATGTATTACTCCCTTCTCTTCATTGTTTTCTGTTAACCTCATCTTCAAAAACCACCCTTGTTTCTTCACTGAGGAAGCCTTCAAAAACTGATAACCATCTTCCACAAAAGTCTCACCCACAAAAAGCCCTTGTAATTTCATTTGCACACCTTTTATCTGAAACTGCATTGTCATATGCATAAAATCCCACACAACAAAGTTTTCTTAACCATTGTACTCCCAGGACTACATTACAACCCCCCCAATGGTAATAAGTGAAAAGACACATCAAACCTACTACCTTGTATCTTTACTACAAAATCTTCACATCTTCCCTTACTTGTTAATTTATCTCCATTGGCTACCTTGACCTGTAAATGAGGCCCTTTCGAAACTTGCAGCTTGGCCAACCTAGCAATTTATGGATCTAAGAAATTGTGTGCTACTAGTATCGACCAATATTACCACTAGCTAAGCCCCAATAGCCCTCATTAACCTTGTGGTATTAGAACTAGGGGAGCTTGAAATAGCATGAATTGAAATTTCAAGACTTTCCACTTGTCCTTCTGATTTTGTCAAATCAAATTCTCCAATTACTTCTTTTTCCTTTTCAACTTCCCCATCACTTCCTTTACCATTGTCAACTTGCAACAGATATATCTTTGGGTTCTTGCACATATGTGAGGGGTTCCACTTTCTTCACAGTAGTAACACAACCCCTTATTCCTTTTTTCATCCATTTGGGAAGAAGAAACATTTCTAGTTTGGAAGATATTTCTCTAATTACCCTTTCCTATTACTTCCACAAATACTTAGCTACTATTGTCAGGAACCCTTACTACTCCCTTTAGGGCCTTCCTAGTACTCCACACATATTCCTCTTATATCTTTGCTAACCCAAAAACAGCACTCAAACTTATTGGGTTAAGCATACAAATAGGCAATTTAATTTCATCTTTCAGGCCACTCAGGAAGCAACTAAGTTTGTCCTTCTATTGGCCCAAACCTTGTTAACAAAGCTTTAACAAAAGCTTCACACTCATCAAATTGCCCACTATCAGCAACATCTTGATACCAAATAAAAGATTACCCTTCCATGTGGTAAGAGGCCATTAATAGTCTCTGGATAGGAAAAATTTGATGATACTCGAAATATTGGTTGGCCTTAAAGACCCAACCCGAGGGATTAACCCCATTGAAATGAGGAAACTCTAATCTAGCACCTCCGAGCATGAAAGGTCTATCTTCTTGAACCGCTACTCTTGGTTCTTGAATTTCTTCCCCAGGTTTACAAACATGTTGATTCTCAATCAAGGTTCTAATCATATCTGTCATTTGATCTAACCTGCCAAAGATGACATGGATAGACTGTTGCTGATCATCCAGTTGCCGTTGCATCGCCTCCTAATGTTTCTGGTTCATCTCCTGGTGAGCCTTCAAAGCAATCAATCTCGTACCTTCAGCCATGAGGGATCTTCCCTCTCTGATACCAATTGTTATGTATATTCTGGAACTCAAGAATACTCAAGAACAAGAACAGAGGAAATTGCAAGAAAGAATCAAGAAACTAAGCTTTATTTCGAGGAAAAACTCTACACCTCCAAGAAAGGAAATTCATACAAGACTTTTGATGCCCCTTCCATTCCCACGACTCACCTTTTATACAACTACCATTTAAACAATATGCATCATTTTCATAATGATACAAAACTCCCTGTTTCACTTATTACAAGAGCCTATTTTATTTCCCCATCACATTCACAATACGCACCCGTTCACTAATACGATACGCATCGTTCCACTAATAATCACTACACATCATTTTTTCTACTAGAACTCTACCCATTTTCTCATCTCTCTTCTTCCTCAACTAATTAAACTACCATATATGACCAAAAAAAAATTTGTTTACGTCTGTCCAAACTAGCACCCGTGGTCTAAAGTTCTAGACTAATCCCCAAATTAGGTGTCTATTTCAAAAAAAATCATTTTTCCAAATTTCGTTAATTTAGCGATAAAATACTAGCGTGGCATATTACTATCACTTCATAATTAATCAAAAGAGGATACATGTCATATTTATATACAATCAGCTTTTAAAACATTATAAAATATACAATCAATATGTCGCATCACATGTATAAATATGCCACAACCGGCTCAAGTGGTAAAGGCCTTGGGCTGGAGGATATGCTCCCCTCAGGTCTAAAGTTCAAATCCCCTTAGGTGCCAACAAGTTTTAGGAGCCAAATGACTAGAGGATTTTTTCCTTGAATTATCCGATGTGCACTTGCGAGAAACTCCTTACCGAGGGCCTGTGCAGCCCTGAAATTAGTCGGGACACTGTTCTCGAACACTCGGTGCCAATAAAAAAAAATGCCACGTCATAATTATCCACAATCAGCATGCAGCTGATTGTCGGTTATGAATGCAACAAGGGAAAATTTGTTGAGCTACGATGGCTATGATCATGAGCTCGTAGAAGTAAAGCACAACATGGAACTGAATAAGTTTTTGACAATTAGGGCAACCAGTTAGTCTATCATCATGATCGAGGACATTAACCGCTCACTTGATCTTACCAATAAGAGGAAGAAGAAAGAGAGAAATCTATAGATATGCAATTGAAATTGGCAAGGAAGAGGACAGCAGCAGCAAAGTCACTCTTTCAGGATTGATGAATTTCATTGATGGACTGCAGTCTGCTTGCGGTGGAGAGGCTGATTATGTTTACGTCTAATTATGTGGAGAAGCATATTGAGCTCTCTTACTGCAATTTTGAGGCGGTCAAGGTGTATGCAAAGAATTACCAGGATCTTGAAACTGCATCCGATGTTTGATTCGGAGGATACAGAGGTTGAAACTGAATGAAAAAACAACCTTACCTCTTCCCCTATAATCTGTCTTCACAATATCTGAATGAAACTGAACCGGGGACTTTGTGACACTCGAAATCAATTTATCTCCTCTGTCCCTCACACCTCACACGAAGTATCTCTCTTCCAATAGGCTTTAACCTCATTCTCCAAAACAAACTTGCATTTAAGGAATTGTTTGGCCAAGGATCACCTGATTCTACTGCTGAAAAGAGCACTGTTTATGGTAAAGAAAATTTGGTTGGAATTTGATATGCGTGAAACGATGAAGTAGCAGCAGCAACCAAAGAGAATGGAGCAGTTCAAAGGTAGTTGTCTAATCTAACAACTCATAGGTTAAAGTGGGAAAATTCCTAGTGGATGATGCAGAGAAATGTCTATCAAACTTTATATAGGCTTTCAAGGTAGAAGCAACAAAGAAGACAAGGCGACGAATTTATCAGGGAAAGTGCCAAGGTAGTGGGGTTTACTCTCTCACTTACAAAAGTTATGAATCTATTTTCATGCAAAAACTCCATGCACAACCCTGATACATTACAGCAAAAACAGTAGCACAAGCAGTTTTGCGTGGTCAATCAAACATGAGAACAATACAATTTTGATGAACAAAAAAGAAAGAAACGACACTGAAATAGAGATACAAATTAGTTATCTTTTGAGGGAGGATGGTTCCATTACAATAAAACACAACAGTTTCTAACCTGATTGCTTTATCAACAGGACCCAACCAACCCAAGTGCTCCACAGGCAGATCGTTGTCACCAGAATCAGAGCGGAACTACAAGGCTCGAACATATCTAATAGGCCAAATTTTTAAGTTACAATATTTTAGTTAAAGAGATTATTGTACATTTGATTGGATGAACTAGCCGACTCCAAACAATTTCCTGATTCATCTGTCGTAGGTTTCTTTGAATCTAAAGTACTAAAAAATAATTACCTAATCTATGTAACTCTCGGCATCACATTGCTTCCCGCAGCATATCACCCAACAAGGTAGCTGCTAAAATTACACCAAAGAAGAATTCTGACAGCAACTTCCTCCTTGGGCTCATCACAAAATTTATGAACTTGACTATCGTACACAGCTTCCCTGGGAAAAAACAAACCCCCAAGCTTTCCAGCAGGGGAAACTTTAGAAGTCATCTGTATCTTCATCATTTATTACCGTGTTTGGACCATCATCAAAACCGGAACCAGGAGCAAGCTCATTTAGGTCAAGAAAACGTCTTTTCTGCACACTCTCATTTTCATCATGGCTGGGGCTATTTGATTTCTCAGGTGGCTGCTTTTGCTCTTTCTCTACTGCCTCAGTGTAAGCTTCAACAGGCTGATCAACTTTCATTTCCTGGTCATTATCATCGCCATCAGATTCCTGACTTTCCATTGAATAATCCCCATTTTCACTCGCATCTGAGTGTGCATCTGATACATTTGACTTCTCAGGTTTCATAGACTCTGTTTCTGATTCTGACAGGTCATACTGTCGGTAGTTGATACGATTTCTAGTGGCCCTCTTACTGCGTCTTAGACCTGACTGGAGCTCATCAACCGACCTTAGTTTTGTTTCCCTCCTAGTGCGACCAGGAAGTTTTCTAAATTTTTGGGGCTCGTCACTGTCCTCACTACTTGGGGAATCATCTTCGTCTTCTTCTTCTTCTTCCTCTTCTTCAGCATTATCTCCGTCCCAATGATACTCCTCATCTCCTTCAGAACTACTTGAATCCTTCCTCCTCTCTTTACGCTTCCTCAGATACTCATCATCATAAACAGCTTCCCCAACTATATCTTCATCGCTATCATAATCTGCCTCATTATCTGAAACTGCTTCAACAAACTCTTTCACTGAATACCTTTGAGGTCTTTGTCTCCGCCGATTGCTACATTTAAATACAGATTACTCAGTGCAGTGAAGTTAACATATAAAACATCCTGCGGGGGATTAGAATATAAATAATAAAACACAAGAGAACATATTCAGAAAAATTAAATAATAACAATGACAAACCTTCGATCCAATGGGTCTGTTTTATGCTCGTCCTGGGCATCATCAAAATCAGGAGATGTGGGAGATGGCGCACTGAAATTGACATGTGGAGAAGCATGTGAAGGGCTGCTCCATTTACCATTTGTAGAAGCCTCAGGTTTCACAACCATTTCACTTCTGTGTAGAGGGTCTGGGGATGGCTGTTTCCGTCTGAAACAAAAGAATGGAGTATATCAGTTGAGAGCTCCTTGTATTGGCACGACATATAAACTCTGAGATGGAGGGGGGAGGAGAGAGTAAATCAAGAACACCGTTGGTCTCAATAATTAATTCCATACTTAGTGATCTTGATAGCCTCATTTATGGATCGGTCATAATCATCTGCAAAACCATGAAAAACAATCAGATTTGATATGTCCATAACATTGACATAGCATCAGGTAGTATAAAAACATTTGTCCACCATGATATGGTAACACAGCAGCAGCACTCCCAGGTTTTAACTTCAGATTAACTTACGTGAAGAAATATTTCATTAAGATATATCGATAGTACGTGAACAGAATATAGTATCCTAAATCAGCCATATGACATTCCCAAGGCATGCGCAAGGAAACTTCATTAAGATGAGTGCACAATGTTATGGAAGATAATGATTTAGCAGAGGATTTGGCTCAAGATAAAGTTGGTTGTGGGAGAAAAAAAAAAGACCACTAGGGGTTGGCTCGAGTGGTAAGGGCCTTGGGCTTGGTGGTATGCTCCCTCTAGGTCTAAACTTCAAATCCTCTTGAGTGCAAACAATTTTAAGGGACCATCGGACTGGAAGAATTTCCCCAAAAAAAAATCTCCTTCAATTACCCAAGATGCACTTGCAGAAAACTCTTTGCTAAGGGCCTGTGCAACCCCGGGATTAGTCAGGACTTTGTTCTTGGACACCCAGTGTCAATAAAAAAAAATGAGTTGCATATAGGCAGTACATGCGACACCAAGATTAGATACTGTATTTTGGCTAGAGGAAGTTCAATAATTCTATATTATTAGATACATCCAGCATATGGTATGTTCATTAAGAGACCAATTTAGAAAAGAATGCCAGGATTGAAAGAAGCATTGTGTCTGATAAAAATTATGCAAGGTATCATGATTTGCCCGCAAAAAAAACACTAGTGGTTAGAGAACAAACACATTTAAATTAAACAAAAAAAGGTAAGAACAAGTTCTCACCAAATGTACTTATCAAAAAAAAAAAGTTCTCACCAAATGTGTAGGTGACTGGTTTTCTGTCACGAAGGGAGCGCCCTGGAGCAAGCCCATCCACACTAAAATAATTATCTAGAAGAAGAGCTTGTCTGTGTTGCTTTTTCAGCAACCTCTCTTTCCTCTGCAAATGAAAAATTAATTGCAACTTTTCAGATAGATTCTTTCCATGGAAACAACAAAGATTAAATCATCTCGTTCATTAAAGTAAAGTATCAACCTATAGCTTCGAGTACCTTATGATCCTTCTCAATCTCAGGAAGCATATCTATCTTCAACCTTTTTCCTAGTGATGCCTCTGTTCTATTCTTACTTGAGAAAAGCTTTTCCTACAATGTAAGGACAAATTTCCCATGAGCTGCAGCCGTGAAAATCTTGGAATTCAATTTGCATAAATTTGGCAAAAACAAATTCAAAATTCACCCAAGTCTTATAACAGAGCTACCATACAAGAATAATCACAATCATCAGTAGTACGTAACAAAATATTCTCCATTTCAAAGGTTTTATTTGAAAGGCTTAAACCTTACTCAACTTTTTAAGAAAATTGTTAAATAGGCACTTATCTAATAAAAAGCCTAACATGTATCAGCAATACCAACAAATAGATCCCACACACACTTAAAATGAATTTATAGTTCTCCACATGGTAATATCTAACTGAAAATAACCAACTCAACACAATATTCAACATAATCAAGCCCTAATTCCAATCTATCGGCACTGACCACATAAATCTCCTCTAGAAACCTAATAGCAGTTGGTTCTAGCTCTACTGCAACTCTAATTATCCAACTGATTAATCATTTGTGCCAAACAAAGATCCCAAATTCGAGATATGGAATGGGCACAATATTTATACACACTAGGAAAAAAATGGTTCAGCCTTGCATACAATCTGCATTAAAAATGAGCGTATACATAGAGAGAAGAGCTAAATGAAAATTACAACTAAACGATCAGGAAGAAATTGTACCACCAAAAATGATTACTACAACATCCATGAACAAAAGTTTTTGGCACACAAGGAACATGGATTGTTCACAGGGACAAAGGATGTCCAGGATAGTCAAATCATCAACCAGGTCTTTCGGGTTCATGAATTCACACATTTACAGAGTTTGAATTTACAGCCTCTCGGTCATGATTACTTTAATTTTTGGGATGTATTTTGACATGTAGCTCATACACCTCTATCCCTTTGAAGGACAGTTACAACTGTTCTGCCTTTGGCTGTTATATACAACCAAAGGGATAGATTCAAGAAACACAGAGAGACACAACCAGAGTACACAGGGTTCATACAAGAAAAAACACCAAACCAAGAAGAAGAGGAAAGAGACATAAAATCAATAAAATAGCCATGATCATTCTAAGCTGACATTCAGAGAGAGAGTTTTTAGCAATTTGGATCTCAGTTTATCAACCATCTTCTTGCAATCTTCGAAATTCTGAGCCTCACATTCATTCCACACCCAACATGAGGCATAACGAGGCCAGTCATCAAGCTTTCACACTGCGATGAGCGCCATTCTTACTTCTCCAGCATGTCAACAGCTCTACCACCCTTTTGGGGCATCACCCAATCAACACGCCAAAAAAAAATGGAATACTGAGGCCTATACTTTACTAACAACTTCATAAAGCAGCAACGAATGATAAATTGATTCTCCACTCTTATAGCACATGCCCATCAATAACAATACAAAACTAAGATTCTCCTTAAGTCATCCATAGTAAGGATGTTCCCCAGTGCAACAGTCCACACAGAATGCCATCCTCAATGAACTTTTGTTCTGCCAAACATGAGAAAGAGGAAGTTAAAGGACTACCTACAAGGCACTTTCTTTTTCTGGGAGAGATCTACCACACCTATCATTACCACCTCCTCTCAACCTCGTAGAATACAAAAGGTTAAAGAATGAGGAAAAGGACTCCCAAAAACAGGTAAATTCAGCATAAGTGAAGGAAATGAGCCGGGATAGACTCACAGAAGATCAACGTATCATTGGAAAATACAAGGTGTGACAACTCAACCAAACTTCTATAACTTACCAAAAATCCTGATAGGAGACCTCTATTCAACATTATTAACAGTAACAATCTAGCTTTTCTAGAACTCGAACCTCCTCTCCTTTCAAATATTCTAGTTGTTTTCATACAGAAATTATTGTGCCCAGCTTGCTTGTCATTCCATAGACCTTCAATGCATCAAGCTGTGGGAGTTTCTATAACATTTGCACCAGCTACTAATCTGAATTCCCTCATGCTTGTCATTTTTGTACCATTACCTGCTGGTAATAGTGACTATATTTCCAGGACAAGCAATGATCTATTTCCCATACATGGGCACTTCACTGAGCCCCTGCCCTCTGCCGCCTGCAGAAAGCTTCTAATGAATCAATCAACCACACAACACTGCTCATGCCCAACATAAAACAACATAAGTCCATCCTCCTCTCCGTGGTACAAACCTCAGAAATTTAATCCCCAACAGCAAACTCAAATAGTTCATTTCAATAATAACCTGGTTCAGTAAACCCATCGCAAAGCTCATATTTCCTTGAAAAGTAAACTCAGTTCACAAAATCTATGGTAAAATAATCACCAGCATGGAAAATGAAGAGAGTTATTGCACCGGCATGAATCACCAGGTAAATGGGAGAGAGAGAGAGAGAGAGAGAGAGAGAGAGAGAGAGAGAGAGGGAGAGGGAGAGTGTGTGTGTGTGTGTGTGTGTGTGAGAGAGAGAGAGAGAGAGAGAGAGAGTTTTAAAAAAAGTGCTGCCTTTGGCTGTTATATACGACCTTGAATCAAAGTAGGTTGGTAAATTTGATAAATATTTGAGACAACATAAGTACGATTGCTTGAAAAAAAAAATGAAACTACCATCAAAGAATGAAAAATGTTTGGTCTACACACAAACGTGTTATAATGCGATCCATAAGATTGTAAAGCTCTTTATATTGTAAAATAAATCTAACGTATTACATTAAACCACGTCAGTGTGTAAACTGCATTGTGTAAGATTTGTACGGGTGTAATGTAAACTTCATTGTGTAAGACTTTTAGGGGTGTAATTGGTCCGGTCCAGTGGGTCTTGGAGGAGAATTTTGGACAAGGTGTCTGAAAACAAAGTCTTGACTAATCCCAGGGTGTACAGGCCCTTGACAAGGAGTTTCCAGCAAGTGCACCTCGAGTAACTCAAGGGGAAGTTCCCCCAGTCCGATGGCCCCTATAAATTGTTTGCACCTAACAGAATTCAAACTTTAGACCTAGATAGAGCATACCAAGACCAAGGTCTTTGTCATTTGAGCCAACCCCTAGGGGCTAAAATAAATTAATAATGTTAATAGTACGTGTATTATCAATAATTAATAGTTAATATCCTATCTTAAAATTCTTAACCTTTAATATTTTATATAATCTAAGCATAAATAATTAGGTTAGAATAAAGTTACATAATGACTTATAATTAGTTGGAAGAAAATCACATAATTATTTGTTTTCAACTATATTACTTTAAAAAATTATAAAATATCATATAAAAAATGCTTTAAAAATTTATATAGTAAATCCAGTCGGTCCGGGATGAAAAACTCCCACCCCAAGACTGGACCGAAAACCAAAATTTTCTACTTTCATGGACTGAGACGAACTGATTCCTTAATCAGTCTGAACCGAAATTCTTACACCCCTAAAGATCTGTGTGTAGACCTAACACTTCTTTTAAAAAAATATGAAACTACCATTAAAGAACAAGACAATAGAAAGTCCTGTGTTTGCAATAGATGAACATATAAATCTTCTTCATGCAACTTACTCAATCCACAAAGGGAAAAAAATATTGAAACACAGACTCATTCAAATTTTAATAGAATATTTCAGTTTTTGATCAGGAAAAGTAGATTTCAGTTTAATACGGTTGATTGGGTTTCAATTTTTGTAATGAAGTAGACAATTACGACAATGCTCCCCCACCCCACGAGAAAAAAAAAAGAATTCCAATTATCAGAAAACCAACATGTCAAATATTAGATCATTAAGAAAAAGTTGAAAATGAAATTTTATCCATTTAATATTTCAGAATAAATTTCGAAATGCATGCATATGGATAGACCATTTACTAACTTACAGAAACATCTTGAAATTCATCTAAATTGGTTGCCACTGTTTCCCACTGGTATGATACATTAGAAAGAACCTGGGAACCCTTTGTCTTTGCTTTCTTCACCTCGGCTTTCCTTATCTCCCGATATAAACGATGGCCAATTATAGGATCATCTTCATACCTGCACCAACCAATTAACAAACTGATTATACCCTACTACAAAAACAATGCAGAATATACAGAAACCTTCCGCCAAGAGTAACAAAATTTCTACTCAAAATGAGATACGCAGTGTATCTTTGAAAAAACATAATCAAAGATATGCATGATATTTTTTTCTTGCATATAAACCTTAATGGTTAGGAATTATGAGAAGATTAACTACATTACCAGTAAAAAATTCCGTGTGAATCACCTCCCGTACGTTCTTTACGAAATGCTGAAAGTTGAACACCATGTTTAAGCGAGTTGTCAATATAGTTCCTGATATCTTCTTGCTGCAAAAAGTCACTCAGACTCAATGCTAATACCAGTGGTACAAAAGAAACATTCAAAGTACTGACATTTCAATTTTTAAGGAAACAGCATTTATGGTAATTTTTACATACAGAAAAATGGTTTTGATGACTTGGACCATTTCGCATTATTGATTATTCACAAACATATTTATGAAAAGATTAATGTACTAGCTAAACAGAGTTTTCAATATAAATCAGTCCAACAACAGATGAATCAGGAACTCCTAATAATGCGTGAAAGGACGTAGATTTGACATAACCCTTCACACTTTCAAATACAGATTTGGGGTTGAGTGAAATAAACATCAATAGAAGAGGCACATACAATCAAGAGCATTCAAATACATCCATTACTATGCTACCTCAACACGAATGTCACAGAGTGCTTTCAGGATGACCACACGAAGCCCAGGATCAAGCGTTTTATATACTTCGACCTCCACTCTAACAAATGAGCATGATTTGAAACATTAGAAAGATAGAAAACTCATTCTAAAAAAATCCAGAGATGCATGGTTACTCACCCATGAGAAGCAACAATGGGTAATTCCCCATCTGCAACCTACAATTAGATACCAAGCCCAAGTTAGTTTTAACAACCAAAGGAAATACTATCAGACCATAATAATGCCAGTCAACAATAAAATAAGTACAATGATCTAGTTACCCAATGCCACCAGTCTCTCAATTTTCTACATAAAACGGTGACCCAGGTGTCTCGTGTAAGTGCCATTCGCGTAATAGGAGGAATCGCCTAAAAGAGATATAATCGAAAAGAGATGAGCAAAGACAATTGCAGTAGCAAGTGATTATAACTAACAAAATAGAAATTTTCCAGCAGCATGGTCTTTAACAGGGCCGTGTTGAATCATAGCTACCAGGGGAATTTATCTTCATTGGTGACAATTTTGAAAAACAAGCAATCCCAATTTGGGGAGTAAACAGAAGAAAATTTAACATTTGAGAAGTATAACAATCATGAACAGGCAATGCAAAATCAATTAAATACAAGAAGATAAAAACTTGGCCATTATTTGAATTTTTCTCCCATTACTTTGACTGTCACCACCAACTACCTGTAAGGTATTGTGCTCGATAGCTTCATCTCTGCATTGCAAACATAATTACGATTGCAAGATGGTTTCTTTTTCTCTTTCTTGATTGGTCATAAGCACGTAATGGTTTCTTTTCGCCCAAATTACCAGAATGATGGAAAGAGAAGATATCATCCAAAATAAATCCCAAGAACAGAACTGATGATTTTCCAAGTAATTCAAAACTCAAACATATTACTCAAGATGGCACAGCAAGCATTGCAACAGAAGAAAAAAGGGTATGTTACTGTTGCTGTACACTTCCTTTCTCAAACTAGCACATAAAATTGTATAAACCAAGATAGTCAACCTAAGATGAACCATCAATATCGATTTTTAATTGTTGTCCAGAAGCCTTAAAAGGTATAGGGGATTTTAGATGATCACATAAAGCAAGCCACTACCAAATTTAATGAGCCTCCAAACAAAATGCAAATTGCATATTAAACTCTTCTCTTTTGTTCAGTTCCCCCTTTTCAGTCATCAATTCACAAATCCAGCAGCACCCAATAAAGAATCCACAAAGACAGTCCAAAATAGAAATAGCAGCTTTAATTTTCTTAGAACTGCCTTTTTTTTTAGCAGATCTCTTTGCAGCTAAACTTATAGTTAGTTAAAGTTCTGAGACCATCTCATCAAAGGTAGAGGATTCAAATGAAAAACTTCCCTTCAGAAAGGAGCAAGTCCCATAGCTCTTAAATATCTCTTGCCAAGCTCTACAAGAAATTTATAAGTCAACACAATCTTGAAAGTATATAGTAATCAGGTTCATCTAAAGTGGGTATTGAGTCATAACCCAAACAAGAACCCAATTGTATTAGGTAATGTCAAGTTTTACCACCTACTTCCACTACAACTACCTTCTTAATTACCCATGAGTACCTTACCTATCCAAAAAAGCCCATGAAAACCTTGATCGTCATCAATCACTACTGTGCTTATCCCAAACGTATGAGGTATTGAGCCAAAACCTCAAACTCTCTACTCTTAGTGAACCATACAATTAAAACCAGTGGTTTTTTTGTGACCATGCAATAAGAAGAATAGATCATAGAGTTGAAATATATTGATCTCCTCTACACCTCCTATTAAGAATCTTTCTTCCAAGATTCTTAACTTCTTCTCAGAAAACTCAAGCATGAAATCCAAAACTAATTTGCACTTAAGAAATGTTTGGCCAGCAATCACTGATTCAGGAGATCCTTTGGATTGATATCGCACAGTTTATCTCCAAGAAAAGAATAACATTGGTTTGGTCTGATCATAATCAATAAGACCTACTACAAGGGGCGCTCTTTTGAAGATCTTCGAAACTTTTTCTTTTCTACTTTGAGTTTGTGGGCTAAGATCTTTGTAAGTAATGATGAGAATGTACTGAATCTGTTTCTGTTTTAGTTTTCCTGTTTTCTAGAGTGTAGTAGGTATTCCCTTTGTATACTTCCTGTGTACTTGAGCTATGCCTATTCATGATAATAAAATTCTTATTAATTATATAAAAAAAAAAAATCAATAAGATGCACCAGACAACCAAGAAACTGGAGAAAGCGCAAATTGAGATTAAAAAATAAAATAAAAGAGGAAAGACTCAGCTCATTTTAGGCCTACCGTTGTACAAGCAGGAACTATCCAATTTTGTGCCAAAAGTCGCAGACGAAAAGAACCTCCTCGGTGCATATTACAGAATCTTTCTATGATGTAGTTAGGAGTAAACTTGAGTAGCATTAAAAAAAGTTAACACCATTCCCACCCAATGCCGTTAAGTTTAAAAACAGCATGTTCAAACTCCTCAAATACATAACTAAGATTGAGGAACTAAGCATAACTACAATGTGCAAGAACCATGGAAACAGAAGCCACGAGAAGTGCACATTAATACAAAGAAAAAGCTCCATTCCCCCCCTCCACATCAAAAAAAAAAGGGAGAAAATGAGAAAAACAGTTTTGAAGAAGTGCGAACATGGAAAAAAAAACGGGGGGAAAAAAAAACACAATCTAACAAACTTCATGCTCCAAAACCAAGTACCAACCTTCAATAACGGCATATGAATGTCACTCAAAGTATCATTGGGCGTAATCAATGCAGTCTCGAACTCCTCGGCAGAGAACTCCAACGAGATATTCAGAAGATGCCTAAATACCTAAAACTCGAAAGGAGAAAAACGCAAAACAATCATATAAACCCTAAAGCACCAAAAACACAGAAATAAAATGGCTTTTCAACAAAGATCACAGCTTCATAAGCTCACATGCAAGAAATTAAGTACGGAAGCCAACTCCCACATCGACCGGATAGTCCACCGCGGCAATTGAGACGGCGGGGGCGGCCCAACTAGCTGCGTGACGATCTTGCTGCATTGCTCTTTCTGCTGCGGCGAGTCATCGTGACGCTGCTCCTTCTTCTTTGGCTTAGCCGCCGGCGCGGAGGCCGCCGCAGCGTGGAGCCTAGCAGCGGCTCGAATAGTGCACGCCCGCGACGGCCGGTTACTCCTATTAACGGGAGGGGTAGGAGTGGTGGCGGCGGTGTCGTTCTGGGCTATTGGCGCGTCATTACGGGAATTGTGGTTGGGGGTGTGATTTTCCGGTGAGGGGGATCGGTCGTTGGGGATCGGAGAAGGGGAGGACTCTCGGGACATAGTTGTGGGGGAGATCAGGCAGGTTCGGAGGAGTTACTGTGGGATTACATGTAGAGGATCATGGGTTTGCATTCATTGGGGGCAAAAAGAGAAGGGTTTCTTGTTGTTTTCGACAAGGAAGGACAAGGAATGGCAGAAGGCAAAGAAGAGAGAGACAGACAAAGAGGAGATGGGAGGACCGAAGGTCCAAACCATCATTCAAATAGGTTTAAGAATGTATTATCTATGTGTCTGTCTGTGTTTGCTCATATCACTGTAAATAGGAAACCGAGAAAGAGGCGAAAATGGAGAGGAGAGAGAGAGAGAGTAGAGGAAGAACCAAGAAAGGTGTCTTTTGGTGTGCAATATTTGGTTCGAACACTGTAAAAATTGGACAAATTCTGTTTGCAGTGCCCGACTGCACGCGCACGCCTTGTGTGATGAAACGATGTGTTTCATTAAACACAAAAACGCATCGTTTTGGCAGACGTCCATTCCCTTCCTACTTCTTCAGTGCGAGGTCTATCAGAACCCTTCGTCAGCTCGAGACTGTCGTCCCCTTCCTCAGCTCGACGTCGGCCCCTTCCCAGATCTCTCTCTCTCTCTCTCTGAAATTGATTTATCAGATCGTACCCAGTTGCTCGTATTTTTTATGTTTTTTGAAGAATTATTTTATTTACACAGTATATCTATTGGCTTATATGTTGATATTTGGTATTGATTGCTCTGTGTTTTTTTTTTTCAATTTTCGTTATTGTTGTTATTCGTAGTTGCTGCTTCTGTTAGGTTTAATTGTTGTTTCTTTTTTGGTTTCTTGTCCGTTTCTTTGCATTCATTGGGTTTATGGCTACGCAATCGATTTATAAGATCGCGTGGAGAAAAGAAACTAAAAAAAATGCAAGTAATTAGTTTGCTCGGTTTATGGTTATGCAATCGGCGTCGACCCCTACCTCAGCAAACAAGGTAACGATTTCAGTGGAATCACTGTGTTATTTATGTTCTCTTTGAATTTCTGGTTGGTTGTCTGGAAAATGGCGGTGGGGGGAGTGAAAGGACGACAACTGGATGGTGGGTTTTTGTTTTGCCCACCAAGTATTTGCTTTTAGGCTCACTCGAAAAGGCTCGCTCACTTGTTTTCTAAACTATAAGTACGCTAGAAATGAAGAAAAAAATCAAACTTTCAAATGTTGCAGCCCAAAAATGAAGAAAAAATCAAACTGTTTTCCGTCGGATAGGAAAAAAGCCTACGCATGAGGAAGTCCGTAGGATAAGGATTGAAGAGACGAGGGAGGAATTTTTTCAGTCGATTCCAGAGAAAAAATTTGCATTTTATACGTCAGTGGGATTATTGTAACTCAAAGAAATTTCAAGGACAAAAATGTCCAGACTTGCGTAAATAGCCCCAAATGGGGACCATAGGTAGACGGACTCTAAAAATTGGGACTAACTTTTCTCTCTCTTTTTCATAGAGGCAAAGAAAGATAACTTCTTGTAGGTATCTCCTACAATCCTTATATATTGGAGACCAATGGCAACTTGTCACATAAGGGATACATGAAACAGAATGAGAGGCGCGCAACAAGGGATTGGAAGTTTGAATATCGAGACTCCCTCCCCATCCCCCCTTCTCTCTCTGTGTACTCTCTTACTCTCTCTCGAACTAAAAGGCAAAAACCTCCCTCACAATGCCTCTCTTGCTCCTTCACTCCATCTCCATCCGTCTCTCTCATTCCCTCTCGTGATCGAACCCTAACGTGACCTCTGAGACCTGCAAGAAAGACGTCGAGTTAGTGCCACAAAATCATGATTTTGACTGTGGGTTAGTCTCGTTGTGCGAACAATAGGAAATCAAAGCCAAAAACCCTACAACAAAACACAGACCATTACAAATTAGGGATTAGAAAAAAATAAGGGATTAGAGAAAATAACCCACCCGTCAACGTGAACTACCCAGGAATTGAGGTCCTCGATGACAAAGTTGCATGTCTTGATTTCGGGTTCGTTTTCATGAGGGAGAGAGAGAGAGAGGTTAGGGATTTCGAGTTAGGGTTTTCGTGAGGGAGAGGAAAGAAGAGACTCAGGAAGGAAAGGGAAAGGTCTGTGGGTTTGAGTTAGGGTTTTCGAGTTCGGGAGGAATGAGAGATTGAGTTCGAGAGAGAGAGAGAGAGAGCAGAGTTGATCCCCTGCTATGCATCGAATACAATTTCTTGAGGAACCCTTACGTAGTAGCTCCCTATTTGGCTTCGATAACAGCTCATTATAGGAGATACCGGCCTGAAGCGTTTCTGGCAAAGAAATTTATGCATTGTATTACCTTTCAAATAATTTGCTTGTTTGGGGAGAGATAATATGAGAATTTTGTATATATTAATAAAATAGTTTGTAAATAGTAATGAGATAGTTTGAATTAGGTATTTTTGAGTTTTGAGAAAGGAGAAAAAAAAAGTTGAATAAAAATATTATAAAGTTAAAATATTGTTATAATATAGTTTTATAATATTATTTTTATTTGAAGATTTGAAAAAATGAACTGTTTTTTATTTTTTATTTGAAAGTTTGAGAAAATTGTAATGATTAGTTTGAAAATGTTTGTATTTAAATTATGTTTGGGAATGAGATGATGAGATGAGATGAAAATTTGGGATAAGATTTATTTCCAAACAGCGCTGGTTTAGATTCAGATATAAAATAAGACAGTTTTAGATAAAAGTTGATAATTGAAAAAAAAATATTGTTAGAATATTATTTTTTTAATATTATCATTGTTTTGGGATTTAAAAAAGTTGAATTGGAATTTAAAAAAAAATTGAATTGTTTAGTATATTTTATATACAAATTTGAGAAAGTTATAATAATGAGATGAGATGAGATGAAACAATTTTTGAATCCAAACGAGATCTTATAATGCTTATTTATGTGGAGAATCTTGAGATCAAATGATTTTCTTAAAAAATAATGATTATTTATTGATGGTTGACAAATTGTGAGTAATTAATTATTGATGAAATTGTGAAAACTTTAATATCCATGTTGCTTGATATTATGCTCATCAAGAGGGTGGAAAATATTGTGTTTGAGAAACAAGTTGGGAAAAAAAAAAAATTATTGTAGATGCAAATTTACTCTATTGTAGATAACTATAGATGAATTTCATTTTTTGCCAAACATGCTTAATCCTCTCGCATTTATTAAGTATTGTGTCTTATAAAAAATAATTAAGTATTTAATGTTGAAGTTACTCATAATACTAGTTTTATATATTTTAAATTTATTTCTTGTATCTATCTTGAGTTCATTCTATATTAAAGACTCAATTTAAACTTGAAAATCATATCTAAAAACACGGACACACTTGCATGAACCGTACCCATGAACAATACTTACGTGACAACGTTTGTGTGAATGTCTGTAAAAAGCGCTTCCAACCGCCCGTACTTTTAACACTAGTGATACATTCTCTCCCTCATTGACTTCGTACGAGGGAGAAATTGAAAAATAAGAAATGATTTGTATAAGTTTAAAATATACAAATTTCGTATAAGTTGTATGAGACTTATCTATTTAGAACTTATACCTACCATTACTTATCGAACAAGTGTCTATCTACCAACAGATGTGCTCTTTTCATCAATATAAGCATTAAGCCCCCAATTTCCGGTTCTTATCACCCCCTTCCTCCCATAGGTTGCATTAGTTTCCTTTAAGCAAACAGAATATGCATCAAGAAAAAACATTATGTATAGTTCTAGTTAGGGTTTTGAATGATCATTTCAAACTCCACTAGTTTATGCTTGTTGGAACTTGATTCATTTAAACAACTGTTAAACGAGTCTAACTCGTAAAAATTTAACTCGATTTAATTTTAAGCTCGTAGAAAAATCTATAATATATAATTTGTTATTTATACATTTAGTTATATATCATTAATTAATTAGTTTATAGTTTACCTTATATAATATATTTAGTTAGGTTATCAAAGCATGTATTACATATGTCATATAATTAGTTATATATGTTTAGTATCGCATTATTAATTTATATTTATTGCAAGCAATATAATTTATCTAGTTATTTTATAAATCTAGTTACCTGTGTATTATATGATATAATATTAAGTATTTTATGTTATATTTATCAATTGTCACATGGATTATATGTGTATAACTTTTGTGTGTGTGTGTGTATATATATATATATATATATATATATATATATATATATATATATATAAATTCAAAAGTTAATGGGTAATGTCAATTCATTATAGTCGAATAAGAGTAAGATATGATGATATAATATATGATATTTTCTAAACATATAATGAGTACTATGATTTGTTAATAGAATAATGGCTGGTTGGCTTCTTTTTTCTTTTTCTTTTTCTATATATGACTTTTATTGTTCAATATATTGTAATTTATATCTATAACTTATTACTAGTAGTTGCAGGCTATCATATTGTTGAGTCTAAACTTTCACTTAAAATAATGAGTAAAAATTCATATCAGTTTTACCTGCAAGTATACAGGTGTTGTAGTATCTTACAGGATCGAATCCACAAGGATTGACTAATGTGATAAAGTGAATAAAATAAAAATAGATTATTAAAAAGAACGTGCAAAAAAGAAGAAAATAGATTTTTGAAATGAAGATTTTTAAAGGAATAAAATATAACTGAACTTAATAAAATAAATTAATACAAAAAATGACTGAGGTTTCGAGGATTCGTCTAATAATTTATAATATTATTCTCAATCAATTTAGCTCAGTTAGACTGGAATAATGATTCTGTCTAACTGGAGGATTTAACAATTACGCCCAAGAAAACTAATCACGAATAATTAATGATGTAAACATTTAAAAGTCCAATTGATTATCACATAGATTCTTCAAGCATCCACTGTCACAATAGATCAAGAAAAATATATAGATAATCAAAGTTTCTAATATCAAAAATTCTTCCGATCACTAAAGTTTGAATAATTGATGAAATAAACATTTAAAAGTCCAATTGATTACCACAGAGATTCTTCAAGCATCTACTGTCACAATAGATCAAGAAAAGTATATAGATAATCAAAGTTTCTAATAATAACACCAAAAATTCTTTTGATCTCTAAAGATTAAGTTTGAACAATTTATGGTAGAAAATATTCACAAATCCAATTGATTACCACAGGGATTCTTTAAGCATCCACTGTCACAATGGATCAAGAAAAGTATATAAATAATCAAAGTTTCTATTAATAACACCATTCAATTGATCAAACTCACAATATAAACCAAAATAATATTTAAATCATTAGACTTCACCTCTAACCTCAGTACGAAAATGTAGACATGTAATTTATAACTCCAAACTGAATTAATAATAAAAATAATAAAACAAAAAAAATATAAAATCACACTTAAAATATTATTTCTACTCTACTCCTAATTACAGAAAAACTACAACTAAAAACTCTAAAACTATAATGCTCTCTACTCTATCTAATTTCTGATGTTCTCCTTCATCCGTTTATATGCCTTATATAGGCTCCATAACTGCACTGTGATGCGTGCTGTTTCCCACTGCCGAAATCTCTCTTCTTTCTTTTTCCTTTTTAAGCTTTCCAGGCCGAAGCCCACCGACTGCACCGAACATCACATGCATGTTTATTTTCCTTCTTTTCTTTTTTTATTCTTGCTTACAGCCGAAACCAACTACACCGAATGCACTACTTCTTCTTCTTCTTCTTCTTCTTTTTCTTTTCTTTCTTTCACGGCTTTCCAGCCGAAACTGCTCCTTGCTTTCCAGCCTAGACTGCACCGAACACATGCAGTTTTCTTTTCTTTATTTTCTTCCACTGAACATGTCGTCCAGTGATGCATCGACCGACTTTCTTTCATTTTATTTTCTTTTTCTTTTTCTTTCTTCCTTGGTCGGTTTCCTTTCTCTTTATTTTATTTTGCTTCCAGCCCAGCATGCACCGAATGTATCTTCTTTTCTTCCTCTCTAACCGAACTTATCACATACACCGAACATCACATGTGCTCTGTTTCGGACGTGTAAAAACAGAGGGGATGAGCTGGGCATGCTCACGTGTTGTGCATGAGGTTAGGTGGTGCAAGCGAGGCCGAAGTGGCCGGGCACATGCTCGGAACGCATGCATGGTTCACGGGTTGTGGAGGTGCAGTGTTTCTGGAGGTTGAAGATGGTGGTGGATGCGTGGCTCGATGGTCTTCGGAGTAGTGCTACTGGATGAGGCTGCACGGTGGATGAAGTTCTGCAGTAGGTGGAGGAGCTTGGTGGCGTCGAACAGCGGCGTGGAAGAGCTGTGTTTCGGGTACTGTAGCAGTTGGCCGAAGGTTGAAGAAGGACTCGACGACATGCAGTTTATGCCAAACGACGGGTCGTTTGGCTTGGACGGCAGAAACAACGGTAGTGATAAAACGACATGTCGTTTGTCTTGCAGGCCAAACGACATGTCGTTTAGCCTGCGCAGTAAATAAAAGAATAAAAATAAAAATAAAAATAAAATAAAATAAACTAAAACAAATAGAATAAAATAAAATTAGAAAAAGAAAATAATTAATTTAAGAAAACTAAACTAAAATATAAAATAAAAATGTGTTGTGCATGTGAGACAATAAAATCAAATTAAATCACAAGTTATAAAAATAAGCATAAACTATACTTTTAATCAATTTAAATCACAACTTGGATTTATTGCCTCTTGATCATTTTTCTATCTAAAATCAATGATAATATGATAAAACAATTAAAAATACATTGATTTTAACTATATAAATTATGCAATAATGCAGCTCAATCACATATATTTATATTTTAATATATGTGTTAACATTGTGTTTCGCACACTTTTGAGTCAAGCTCCTACAACTTAAGTCTTCGAAAACGGGTTTTGCATAAGGTAAAAAAGACTGCGACTTTGAGAGGGCGGCCCTAGCGGTCGGATAACCTCCGATGCCAAAGTTAGTGAGTATTCTTTGAGAATAGCAAATAAGTAAGAGAGTTTATGGATCATAAAGAGTATTCTCATACCTGAGATCTGCTATTTATACTACAGGTCTAAAGAGCAGGTCATGCCTGCTTTCATGAAGTTTGTGTCCCTTGTACTGTTCCTTTTGTCAGAATTTTTAAATGTGGCGTAGCTCTACGACGGCGTCATTAATGTAGCGTGTTGTCCAGATGGCAAAACCATTAATGCGGTGTGGTTCTCCAACTTCCTCCTCTCAGTCTGCTTTTTCTCTGGTCTATTCATGATTTCTATGTCCGAGAACAGTGAGGTCTTCTAGATCTTTTAGGTTACCCTTGGCCGTTTTATGATCTAGGTTCACTGGCCGTTTTACGGTCAAGGTCTAGGGTCAAGCACTGGAACTTGTTTTGTTGAATATATAAGCTTCACGGTGCAACTTGCTCCTTGTAGTCCTGTGGTTTTATGCGACCTTATGATGTAACTTGTTTCTTATAGCTTTGTGACTTTTATGCGGCCTTATGATGTAACTTGTTCCTTGTAGCTTTGTGGCTTTATGATGTAACTTGTTTCTTGTAATCCTGCATAATTAATAAAATGATTTTGTGTATCCGACTGTACAATTTTCACATTTTTTCTTGTTGTATTTCTTCTTGTACTTTCCTTTTCTTCTTTTTTTCTTTTTTTGCATTGTTTCGTGCTTACTGCCTTCTGTTGTGTGCCGTTGTTGCTCTTGCTTGTTGATGCTTGTGTGGCCCTTTTGCGGGACCTTGCTTCCCTTCTGGAGATTTTTCTTATTTCGGACAGTCATAAAACTAAAAACTCTCACTCCATTGGGGAGAGGTCAGGCTACCTCAAATTAGCCTAGCCCTTTTGGTTTCCTAAGGAGGTAACTTCTTCTGGTCGCTGTTGGGGCAGTTCACTTTTTTATCGTGATAGGAGTTGGGATAAATTATTCGAGCCGCCTCAAAGGCAGGACCTGCTATCCTCTGCTGGAGGGATAGTTCGCCTTTAGGCTGGCCTTTCCTTGTTGGGTCCCACAGGGAGGTAATTCTTTCGGGTAGTCTGTTACTAGACCCGCTCCCACTCATTAACATCACAAGAAAAGATAGCATTTTGGGCTAAGCTGTTGCTAGACCCACTATTCTCTCATAGTGGAAGTCGGGGTAAGTTTTCGAGTTGCCGCAAGGGCCAAACCCTCTCTCTTTTGCGGGGGGACAAGGTAACATTTTAGGTCTACCTTTCCCCTTGTATCCCACGAGAGGTAAGTTATTTGGGTAGTTTGTTACTATATCCGCTCCCGCCTGTTGACACTTACGAGGAAGGTATAGTTTCTAATTTCGAATAGCTAAGGACTAACCGGCACTCCGTCGCGAGAGGGACAAGGCAACCTTAAGGCCTACCTTTCCCTGTGATATCTCGCAGGGAGGTAAGTTCGGATAGTGAATTGGCTGACCGCTCTTCGTCTTGATATGAGCCGGGATAAGTTATTTGGGTCGCCTTTAGGTCGGCCTTTCCCAATTGAGTCCCGCAGGGAGGTAAGTTGTTCTGGCAATCTGTTACTGGACCCACTCTCGGTCGTTAATATCAAAAAAAAGGTAAGCATTGGATTAGGCTGATGCTGATCCTACTCTTCATTGCAGTGGAGGTCGTGGTAATTTATTCGAGAGGGCCATGAGACCGATCCTGCTCTCCTCTACGGGCGGGATAAGGCCACCCTTGGGCTGACCTTTCCCTATTGTGTCCTGCAGAGAGGTAATTTCGGACAATTTATGATTGGACCCACATCCGCCTGTTGACATCTACATGGAAGATAAATTTTCATCTTAAGGACACCAAAGACTAACCCGCAGTCCACCATGGGAAGGATAAGGCAACCCTTAGACCTGCCTTTCCTTATGGTGCCCAGCGGGGAGGTAATTTGTTGATGATCTTGTTGTCGTGAATTTCGTTAGGCATGCTTTTATTGTCGGTATCTTGCTGGTAATATGAAAGCGTGAAGCAGATGTTTTGCATTGTCCTGAAAAGTCGCATTTTTATTAAATAAAAATGAAAGTACAAGCTAGATGAAGAGTTATTACAAAATTAAGGGACACGGTATCTCGATTTAGGGAGGTTGTCATCCATCTTTCTCTTTGAAGCTGTGCACACTCCCTTCCCCCTTTGAAACTGGCAGGGTGAGTTGTAGACAGAGGCCTACCGTAGTTTCTTTGGTGGCGCCTAGCCTATTCTGCTTTGTCAGTGCCGTCCAAGGCGAGCCCCCCATCCTTTTGCTTTAACTTTTGGACGTAGCATTCTCTTGCTGAGACCTGCTCTCCTCGAAATTCTTCCACTCCTTAGGGAGTTTGGAACTTCATTTTGAGGTGGTAGGTTGATGTGATGGCCTTGGCATTGTATGCCGATGGGGTATTCACTACCAAGAAGTCGACCATCATAGGGGCAGTGCAGGGGCTACTCCCCATAGGACAGCGTGATGGTTCCCACTGGCTGGATAATGCTTTCGGAGAAGCCTTTTAAGGGCATGGGGGCAGGTAGTCTTCGGGAAGCCTCAATACCCATCTTGGCAAAGGCTCCCCAGAACAAGATGTCAGTGAAACTCCCGTTATCGATGAGGATTCTGCGAGTGGGGAAGTTGGTGATAAGCATAGTGACCACTAAGGCGTCATCGTGGGAGTACAAGACCCCTTCTTCATCAGCCTCCGTGAATGAGATTACCAGAGTAGGGTCACCCTTTCGTTGTTTGGTGGGATGATACTCAGTCGAGCATCCCTTATAGTATCGAGCCCATCTAGCTTGTGCTTTCCTACTCGACAAGGTGATGCCCCAGCCCGCAAACCCTCTAGCTATGGTTCGAATTTTTTCAAGGGGGCTACTGCCCTGGTGGTGAATGGGGGTGACCTGGCAGTGGCTCCCTTATCGCTAGTCGTTGAGGGTTGTTCTCCCCCCCCCCCCGCGCGTCTATTCAGGTCGCCTCGGTCCCGACTCTTTTCTCTCGATCTTTCCTTTCTCTCTTGATCCTGTCTTCTGGTCGGTGAGCAGCATCATCTCTGTTGTTCTGCATATTCCTTTCTTCCTCCTGGGAAGAAATAGTCTTCAGTGTTGTGTGAGGTGGATCGATGGTACGTGCAGTACCAGCGCATTGTTCTCCGGTCGTCTTCCTTTTGAATGGTGGTCCAAGTCCCTTTGTCAAGCTTCCTCTCGCCGCTTCTCCTGGGAGCCATTTTCCCCTTTTTCATGGGGCTTGACCTTCGTTGAGGCCTTCTCCTTCCTCTCTGCGTGCTCCACTTCCTTCCTTTGTGGCTCCGTCAACACCCGGAGGGTGTCTTCCATGTTGATGAAGTTGTCGGCCTGGTCCATGAATTCTCGCAATGTTGTGGGAGTCCGTCTGGCTAGCTCTACCATAAACTAAGAGCGTGGTCAGACCCCTCCCAGGAACGCCGCCAAAGTTATCTTTTCGTTTTGGTCGTCAATGGTCATGCGCTCTTTGTTGAATGGGGCTAAGTAGGACTTTAGGCTTTCATCCTCTGTTTGTTTGATAGTGAGGAAGTATGCAACCGGACGCCACCTCCTCCGACTAGATATGAACTGGGTTAGGAGTAGCCTAGCTAGCTCACCGAAGAGTTCCACCGATTTAGGTGCTAGTGACCCGACACGTGCTGACCCCTTCAGGGTTAGTGGAAATACCCTACAAGTTATTTCCTAGGGGAAGCCATGCAACGTCATGTGAGCCCTGAAAGTTTTCAGGTGCTCAAGGGGGTTCATTCCTCTGTCATACATCTCCATAGCAGAAACTCTAAACTTTGGTGGCAAAGGAACCTCCATTACTTCTTCGGTATAGGGTAGACTCATGCTAGTGAGCAACTAGTCCACTGTTGACGACATATCCATTTTCCTTGCTATTTCCTCATATTTCCCTTTGGGGTTGCAGAGTTCGTCTTGCATGTATTTTTGCTCCTCTTTCTTGTTAGGTCCCACTTGCATGTTTCGGGATCCCATGTGCTCAGTGTCACTGGATCCCATCCCACCATTTTGCTCTCATTAGGGTTTTCTGAGATCCTCGTTTTCTTTGCGGAGTGTCTGTACTTCGTGGGTTAGTTTTGCCACCCACTCATCCATGGTTTTCAACCTTGTTTCCATAGTGTCTCCCATGTTTCTCCTGAGTTGTTTGGAACGGGTTGTTGTAGGCATGAGAAGAACACGCATGATCTATTACGATCCCACAGACAATATCATTGTTAACGTCATGTTTCGCACACTTTTGGGTCAAACTCCTATAACTCAGGTCTTCGAAAACAGACCCTACACAAGGTAGAAAGACTGCGGCTTTGAGAGGGTGGCCTAGGGGCCAGGTAACCTCCAATGCCAAAGTTAGTAAGTATTCTTTAAGGATATCAAATAAGTAAGAGAGTTTAGGGATTAGATAGAGTATTCTCATAACTAGGATCTGCTATTTATATTACAGGTTTGAAGAGTAGATCATGCCTACTTTCACGAAATCCGTGTTCCCTATACTGTTCCTTTTGTCAGAGTCTTTAAATACTGCGTGACTCTGTGACAGCGTCATTAATGTGGCGTGTTGTCCGAGTGGCGGAATTATTAATGTGGCGTGGCTCTCCAACTTCCTCTACCTTTCCTCTAGTCCATTCATGCCTTCTCTGTTAGTAGATCAACAATTCTCCATATATCACGCCTGTTGTGCAGGCGAGCACTCAAGAATTGGACACTACTTGAGGGGTCCTCAGATCGACGAGTCACATCCCTTGGAGGACCATCTCTCCTACAGGTGATGCATAGACTCCTAATAGGGTTAGTGGCTTTCTACTCCGGGCCAGGTTTGATAGAGCCTCTTGGGCCTTGTGGGAAAAATCCTCTTACAATACATATATATATATATACATATATATATAAATATATATATATCTTATTAGCAATGCTACTTAGAGCATTAGTAGTGAAGTAGTTAAATTTTACAAAAATTTGGCTAGAGAATCCATTTTTTTTTCACTTTAGAGCGCTTGTAGTTAGCTAGCTATAGATAAAATTTAACCAAAATTTAACTAGCTAACTCAATATACACTCACAACAAACTCCCCAAATCTACAGTAAATTTAACTTTGAGACTTTTGACTGGCCAAATGTAGCCAGCCAAAATGGATGTCCATCAGTTTTATTCCCATTAATATATTCTTCCCACTTTCTGCATATGGTTTTGTTTTCTTATTTTTTTGCTTTTTTGTGAGCTACATGTTGTGCAATAGAATTTTTGCTTTATGATAATCTGACAGTATAATTTGTGAGCTACAAATTGTAGAGTTGAGTATACACATTTTTATGAAAAACCTAATTATTTAAGTTAACATTAAAAAAAATCAATTAGAAGCCCAAAGACATCTTTTATTTTAGGTGAATACATAGAAGCCAAGTGTTTATGTTATGACAAATTCAGACTTTACTAGTCAAATTTTGACTAAAGAATGGCTAGGCCATTACTAATGCTAAGTTAGTCACTTTTTATTGACATCAAATAACACTCTAAATCCATCTCCATTGTATTAAAATATCTATTTTTAATTTTCATTTATATTTTTTAATTTGAATGATAATTGAAATATTTATTCCTTATTAAAAATACGCACATTAAAATATAATTTCCTAATGTTTATATTATTGCAACAGATATAATTTTGTAGCAGTCATATTTTTCCAATGGTCCTACTCTTCCAACAGTCTTATTCTTTCAACGGATATATTTTTTTAATAGCTATATTTCTCCAACGGTTATATTCTTTTACTACAAAACATAACATTTTCTCAACAATTTTACTCACTTCAACTCAAGTTTATTTATAAAATCATTTTTTTATTTTCTCCTAATGGATTGTTCACTTTTTCAAAAAATGACACTTCTCAATTCACATTCTAACGAAGAATTTGAAATAGCAAAACAACTTGTTGTGGAAGAAAAATGATCAAACTCACGCGGTTGTTCTAAAAAAATCACATAGATTCATCAGGCACGATTGATTGCAAGCCCACCAAAATCTTTTTTATGACAATTTTATTGATCAACCAATCTATCCTCACAAATATTTTTGAATGAGTCATTCTCTTTTTCTTCGCATCCAATCTATAATAAAAGCCCATAAATCTTATTTTGTCCACAAAAGAGATGGTTCTAGAAGATTTGATTTTTCTTCCCTTCTAAAGATTACAGCTGCTTTAGGATGCTTGCATATGGTGTCATGATTGATTTTATGGATAGACTGAGGAGACTAACATATTAAAAATCCTTTTTTTTTTGTTAAGATAGTTGCTTCAATTTTTTTTAAGGAGTATTTAAGAAAACCCAACAGTGATGACATTGCTAGATTGCTCTCAATTGGTGAGAAACATTGACTTTCCAAGTATGTTAAGGAGTATCAGTTACATGCATTGAAAGTGGAAAAACTAACCAACTGTTTGGCATTGTATGTATTCTTATCATATCCACAAACTAACAAATGTTTTAAAAACAGTGGCTTCTTTCAATCTATGGATTTGACACTTTTTTTTTTATTACCTGAGTCTCATAATGATATAAATATGTTCGATAGATCATTTATATTTTCTAACTTTGCTTGAAAACGTACTTCAATTATCAATTTATAAATTAATGGTCATAACTAAGCAATGAGATTCTATCTTGTTAATAACATAGATCCGCAATGGGCAACATTTATTAAAACTATCTCAATTCCTCAAGGAAATAAGAAAAAATACTTTTATGCAGCCCAAGAGTCCACAAGGAAGGATGTGGAGCGTGCTTTTGGTGTGTTTCAAGCACAATTTTCTATATTTTGTGAACTTGCACATTTTTTCACATTGAAACGCTTAACTATATTATAATGGCATGCATAATTTTGTATAATATAATTAATGACAATGAATAGGCTGACAATGTATCTGAAAAGTTTAAATATGAACAGTTGGCAGAAAGCACACATGAGCAAGTGTCACCTGGCTCTACAACTGAATTTAGTGAGTCCATTCAATGCTATGGTCATATTAGAGATAGGAATATCCATTGTCAACTCCAAGCAGACCTCGTCGACCACTTATGGCAACTATATAGCGTAAAATAACATTTTATTATGTATGATTATATTAATGTTTTATTTTTTCTTTACACTATCATTTTCTTGTCTTTTTTTTAGAAGAATGTGTAACCATTTCTCTCATGCAAAAGAATGTAGTATGTCATTCTAAAATATATTAGTTTATCCCAGCATGACTTGCAAGAATTTCCATCTGTCATTGAAGACAGTATTTTTGTAGCATTGGAGACATGACACTTGTATTAATTGTCATAATTCTTTCTTCTTTCTTTTCTTCATTCCATACTTTCTCTTGCTCAACTAGCATGTTCTCTTTCTGAATATACAATTCCTTTTGCATAAGACAAAGCATTTGTTTGTCATGCTCACGTGCTTCTTCAAAAAGTTTTATCCTATTCCTTCTATCTCCATCTCATTTAGTATCATGAGATAATCAAAATCCATTCTTTTTTTCTTCTTTCGCTTCTCTTTCTTAGCTTTACGACCTATTGGTCAATCTAAATTTGTAGATGTTGCATATAAATCATCATCTTTTCCTTGCACCGCATCTAAGAAAACTTCAAGCCATCCTTCCACAAGCATCAAATCTTCCTCCACACTAAAGTTTGAACCTCATGATTTTTATCCAATAGGTTCAACCTCAATAACTTCAACTTAAGGTGGAGATACTTGGTGTTCATTTATCTCATTTGTAGTTTAAATGAAAAAGTCATTGTCATTGAGAAGATTTGTGACTTAGGCATCTTGGTAAGTTCTTGAATCCATTTCTATTTAGAGATGGGAAATTTATTTCTACACTAAGAATATGAATCCTTGTATCAATAACAATATGATAACAAATCTCAAGTGCAAAAAAATTTTAGATCTTGATATGAGATATTATTATAGAACGCATTTTTTTTTCCTCTTAGATTTTCCAACGGTCCCAGGCCAATTATGTCAAAAAAGAATTTCCCTCTATTTTTCATTGAATTCAAGTGACTAGCTAGCTACTGCTTAGCTGACATCTTGCTTTATTCACTTTGAAATCAAATTATTGAATCTAAGTACTGGATCGAAAAGGAATGGAAAATATCATGTCATTATTGAAAGAGGAGCAATTTAGCAACGAATTAACTTGCAGTCAATTAAAATCTATATTCAATCCCCAAATATTAATTAGTTTTTTCGGTGTTGCAACCCTGCATGCTTCACAGCAATCTTTCAAAGGATATGTCCTACGTGTAGCTAGATATCTACCTTTTGAAAAATTTTACGTGAAAATTTGAAAAAATTATAATAATGAGATTAGATGAGATGTGATGAGTTTTCAATCCAAACGGAGCATATTGTCTATAGCTAAGTATACTTTGCTTGCACGTTACTTCCACCCTTTTTTATCTAGGTCCTTTTGGATTGAGAAGTGATTTCAACTCATCTCATCTCATCATTACAATTTTTCTAAATTCTCACATAAAATATAATAAATAATTCAAAATTTTCACATATTAAAACAATAATAATATTAAAAAATAATATTCTAACAATATTTTATTCAATTCATATAAAACCATCTCATCTTATTTTATCTCATTTTAATTCACTATCCAAACAACATCCTAATAGTCAAACTTTGGCTACGAAATATATATATATATATATATATATAGCCAGCTCAATATTGGTGCTCTAAGGTTTGTTTGGATAGTGAGGTGATTTCAGATATTATGTAAATAGTAATAAAAAAATAATGATAGAATATTAAATAATAGTGAATACTTAGTAAAAAGTAATAATAAAATAATAAATAATAGTGAACTCTACTATCCAAACTAGCCATAAATCAAAGTGAATGTATATTTTTTATATTATTGACATGTCATGATTTGCAAGAGAATTTAAATTTAAATTTTTTTGTCAATCAAATTATGCTATGTCAGCGATATAAAAAATGTGTCATTCAGATCAGTTTGTAATTATAATTTTCTATATCTTATATGTTAAAGCTATAAGTTATTTTATTATTAAGTCGATGTGTAAAGTACACCGTTCAAATCACTTAAATTGTAAGATTTGATTTGTAAGGTTCAGATTTTAAAATGTAACTTTCAAATAAAATTATGACATGTAAATACTTTACTCGATATACTTTATACGTCAACTTGGAACAGAATTTTTCTGAAGTTATACTTATCCCATATGCTAAAATACACTTATAAATGCACCATAATATAGTCATAACTTAAATTTAATAATAATCTATGATTCAATTAGAACTTATGATTTGTCCATTTATCTCTGTATTATATATATATATATATATACACCCACACATTGAAAGATTGTACTGAAAAAGAAAATAAGAGATTTAAACATTGTAATTGTATTATGTATTAACTTTTTTTTATTAATTTTAAATTTCTATCTATTTTTTAAGTTTAAAAATTTATAAGTTAACTTTTATTAAAAATAAGTTATATAATAGGAATTCTTTTTTATCAAAAATATTTGTTTGAATAATAGAATTATTAAGATTTATCGTAGAATTTGTAACCTTTTTATATATATTTTTTAAAATATATTTTTTTTTCAAAAAAAAAAAGACTTTTGTTTATATTCCAACTGAAATACTCTTGTTCGAGTAGCACTAATTGTTTGGATTAAAAAATCATTTCAATTCATCTCATATCATATAATCATTACAATTTTATCAATTTTTTTTAAAAAAAAAAATAAAAAATTCAATTTTTTCAAACTACAAAACAAAAATATTATTAAAAAATTATATTCTAATAATATTTTATTCAACTTTCAACTCTCTATCTCAACTTAACTTACTATCCAAACCTCCCCTAACTACAGAGATCCACTTGACTGCAGAATACAACCCTGCATCCATTTCTCCATACATTGCACTTCTGCAATTTGAGCTATAAAGATTCAAATATGCAAGAAAACTCGACATACAAGATCGTGAAAATCTAAAATCAGCATAAATTTATTTGATTATTCTTGCACAGAGGAAAGAGTAAGAAAAAGGCCCCCATGGTAAAACTCACGCCATTGCAATAAAACTCTCCCTCCTACATGTGAAGATATTGCAATAGACTAGAGGAAATCCAGCAAAAGCAACAACAAAGTTGAGAACATGAGCACTAAACTGTTATATGGGTCACTCAAATGGCTAGCATGAGATTTAGAGGGAGAAGGACCTGGGCTTACAACAACAGTGACATTTTCCTTTGAGCAAGTGTAATTACAACGACTAGGACTAACTACTCTGTAAACGCCACTGCTAGCAAGGATAAAAATATCCTTGCTGTTGTCTTCACCGAATGAGTAAATATAACCCAAAGTTGGAAGAGAGCTTCCATGAATGGAACTGCAAGGTATAGGAGAGTCTGCTGCACAACTGAAAGGAATTTTATTAGTGGTAAAGTTGCCACTGTTTTCTGGAGTCTCAGTGCCAGCCCATAGGGCAGTTGCATACAGATCTGCATACAAGTACCTGGAAATTGAGACCAAGCGAGTTGTTAGCAAGTAACAAGATTATTGCCAAGGTCATCATGGTAGTCGCAAGAAAAATCTTTGATGGTTTGTAATCATAGATTTTGTTTCCTTCTTGACAATGTCATCACTCGTTAGAGGCTCTTCAACTTGTCATGTCTAGAAAGAATGACTGAAGTCTCATCCACTGTAGTACAAACATAAGCAAAGCTTAATTACCTAAAAAAACATTACCTTCCATACATGCAAGGATCAGACATAGACCGATAGAAATAGCCTGCTGTGATTGATGCAGATCCTTCCTTCTTATTTACATCAGAATGGTAGTATCCCATCACTGGAAGAATTGGGCTTATGGAATTTGGAGATGTATTTCTGCTAGGTGAATTGGGAGGAGAGAACGAATCTGGGCCCTCATAAACACGCCAGCCATAATTTCCATTCTTGGTGATGATATCCACCTCTTCATATGTATTCTGTAGGAAAAAGAAAATATCACGTGTTATTCAGAAACTAGCGGTACATTGAGGCTTTTGAACAGGCAAATTAAACATTAAACAAAGATACTGGAAAATTAAGAACTAAACAATGATGCATAGGCATAACCACCTTAGTAGAAATAAAATGGAGGTCCTTGAAATCTGAAATGCCCTTACTCTAAAAGACTATACACAATAGATGGGTTCATCTGGCTAGAACACAATTTATCACAAATTTAATGAGCTCCGAAACACCCAGTAGAGGATTCAAAAAAGGTAAGAATTAGTTGAGCTCTTCATCTTTGAAGTCAGAGATAAACAAGACCAAGCTATTTAATCCAAGGCAGTAAGCAATCTACTCGAGGTAGTCAAGATATGTTCAGCTCGTACTGAAATAAATCAAAGTATTTTTCAGACAATGCCAGTTACAACCATTTTCTTGTGAAGAAAGCCTACCAGATGCTTTGTAAAACTGAAAATTTTCTTCAATCGTTTCACCTCTATTCCTAGATTTTAAATTGAAAAGCCTACCAGATGCTAACTCGAATAATGGACGATATTGAATTTGGAATTAGAAGCTGTCCATTTCTTCTCAGAGTTACGGCAGTCCTTTTTCCTTTTTTGTGTGTACTGTGTATGGGGAGCAAGGGGGAGGAGGGAGCTGCACTTTCAAAATAATAGAATTTGCAAATTTCAACTGGTAGCATGAAAGGTCAAGCAATGGATTTTCTATACGTAAGCTACTTTTCCTGGACTGCAACAGTTTCTTTATTGCATATTGATCAAATTAACTCCCGTAAAAAGAGCTTTTAATATTTTGAGTGACAAGAATAATCTAAAGAGGTTTCCAAAAGATGCAATCGTTTGTTATGTTTCTTACAAGATTAACTGAGGAATGATTGTCATACAACATATAACTGAACATGGAAGAAGAAATTTTAGTCTGTTTTCTTTTCAGGGCTTCCGAGGATAGTTGGGGGAAAAATACTCTTGAAATGGAGGCACTTTTGGTTCACTTAAAAGGCCATTCAGGTCAACAACAGTAGCATAATAAATTTCCATCAAAGAGTATTGAAAGATAGAAATATCTCAAACCTCCCCAACATCTCCGCACATGAAGTAGGAAGGCCTTTGTGAATCAAAACTACAGCGCCAAGGATTTCTTAATCCATAAGCCCATATTTCAGGCTGCAATCCTGTATCTTCCTTATAAGGATTACCATTGGGGATAGAATAGCTTCCCCAAAGACCAAGTTTATCAATTTCTTCTGTATCTGGAAAGACAAATTACAAGGATTGGGTGAGAAAAAAAACTGGGAACTACAAGAATTATGCAAGTAAACCAGCTCGTTATTCATGCTACTTCACGAAGAAAGCAAAACGCCACTAATACAATCACCACATGTAGTTTTATTTCCATATTTCGAATATTTTCTTTCTATATCCTCACCCTTTCTAATTGATTGACATGATGGCATGAGAGCAGACAGGTCTTTGACAACCGTACTTCTGGTTCATAGGAAGGACAAACAAATTTGGAGGGATCTTTGATTTCTTAGGCCTCGTTTGGTTACACAGATGAGATGAGATGAAAGTTGAAAAAAATATTGTTAAAATATATATTTTTAATAGTATTTTTTTTTTGGGATTTGAAAAAGTTTAATTGTTTATTGTATTTTGTGTGGAAGTTTGGAAAATTGTAATGATGAGATGAGATGAGATGAGATGGTTTGTGTAACCAAACGAGGCGTTAGTCATAAAGTGGATCAATATCAGAGCAAAAAGGGTATATATAAATATCTGAGGGGAGAAAGATATAAACAAGCAGCAGACTGGTTTTAGAAACACAAATCAATCACAATATAAACAAACAAACATTCAATGCTGATACTCACTGGGTATGTTATTCACGTCAAGCCTCATAATCTTTCCAAGCAATGACTTCTTGTTTTGAGCAAAATTGTAAGGATCACCTGTACCACCACCATCTCCTGTCATGATGTACAAATACCCATCTGCAGGTCCAAAGAGTATCTGCCCTCCATGATGAGATGTAAATGGAAGCCCCATTGTAAATATCCTTCTCACTTCTGTTGGTTTGGCACTTGTTGCCTGGAAAAATATGAAGAGCCAGTGAGAATCATCTGTTTTTAATCAACAACTGAAATCTTTTGAGTGTAGAGCTTTGTACCAAAGAAGGCTGGGATGAGGTACCATTAACAGTATACTCTGCAACAACAATTTGATGCTGGCATGGTTGGACACCCTTATCAGGACCTAGTTTTGAAGGATCACAGTTGACATCTGAGTTACATGAACATCTTCCTGTACATCCTTGCCACCTAACTTTATCACAAGTGAATGACGCAAAGAATCTCCCATTTTGTGAAAAGTTTGGATGAAATGCCATACCCATCATCCCAAATATAGTATCATAATACACTTCATCAGTTAGATCTACAAAAGGATTTGATTCATCAAGCTCCAATGCTCCTCCTGCTCCCTGTCTTGGAATAGTTGCCAACCAAATCTTACCTGGTTGGTTACTGAAAAATGCTCGATTTGACCCATCAGGATGAGCAACCATGTTGAGGTAAGATCCATTCCCTATTTTCTCAAGGCACAAACCATGTGGGGGGCTAGGAGTTCCAGTATTATTTAGTGTAACAGGTTGACCACCAAAACATACCGATCCATCCCCAGACGCTCCGCCAAATGCATTGCAGAAATCAGTTTCTGACTGCCAATACTGGGTCAGTTTGCTAGCATTGGAATCCAGTGGTACTCCAACTTGACCTTTCAGGGAAGGGGCAAAGGGAGAATTCAAGAAAGACACATTTTGACATGTATCCCATACACTGGAGCAGAAGTTAGTTGCAGCTTGGTTAGATTGAGACGAATTGGCAGAAACAGTGGAGTTGCAAAGTACAGGAACTGGCCGGGGTGTAGAATCAACTGTAAATAGCTTAGCCGAAAATGGATCGCATCTCTATAAACCACGTTAACAAATACACAACACACACAATTACTTTTCATTTCAACAGATGAAAAATTGACACATGTAACAACCAAAATTTGGCCATTTCATCCAACCAAAATTTGCAAGGTTCTTTATCCAAAAATTTAAACATCAAAATGGTAACATGGACAATCTTTTGATTATATTTATTACATAATGTCTGAAGGTATGCTAACTTAGTTACAACGAGTATTTTCATTTAGAAAATTTAGCCATTCCGACAGATTGCATTAGGGTTATGCCTACTTTGCTTAAAAGTAATGCTAATTTTTATACAAGGAAGCAAAACTGAAAAAAGAGAGAAAAAAAACATGTGAATCTGGAAACCAAATTGGTATTACAGAAGGAACATCTCGAGAAGGGATTATACAACACTTTATTATCAATGACAACTCCTGTTCATACAAATGGCAAGTTATAAATTGGTCATGAAATGGGAATACTCGGACCGACAACCAAGGTTTATGGGGGAAAGAACATTTATACGGTTGCAGTATGTAATTAGGATGAGAATTTCAAGGGTACCATATTAGACATTGCAAACAACAAACGGCCATACACAAGAAATCCTATAAGATTTTATTATCATCATCACTATTATTAGAACTCCTTACAGCGCAAAGTATTGATTTCACAACAGAAGCACAGCTAGGATCAGAAATGTTCATTGCATGGTATTGCTTCTGTAATTGTAAATCTTCAGTGGAGTTGCAGCACACGCTCCCATTGTAAGGACAAAATTTCAGTGTAGTGTTCAGGGTAAAGGTTGCCGCTACACCAATCAAATTAGTAAAGATGACAAGTCAGTTTAGAATTAGATAAATATACTTGAGGCACTAAAATCTAAAATTAGGAATTCAAACCCCAGAGAGAGAGAGAGAGCTAATAACAAGTATCAGAGCAAAACTCACTTGAATCACTGCATAAAGGAAGCGAAAAGGAAGGATCAAAAAGCAGCACCAAGCTGCAATAGAGGACAACACTGAAAAGAATTCGTCCCATCTCAGCAAACAGATGAAAAAGGCAGATAATTAACTATAACAACCTCCCTCAAATCAACCCCAGAAGAGTCTGAAGCAGCAATATTACGGGACTGACTCCCAAGAGCAAATGAAGATAAAGTAAGAAAGGGAAACTTCCAGGCTGCTGAAATTGATGCCCATTAACAAAATCTGATCTTTCACTCGACTCTCAACCACAAGCAAATCTACGGCTTCTATCTCTTTCTCCAAAAGCTACACATACTTCATTTAAGTTTCAGGTAACTCATTTTCAACCTCTCTCTCTCTCTCTCTCTGTGAGTGACTACAGCTTCCATAAGCAAGGTTCAGTTAATTCTCCCCCCATGGTTTTGTAAAGGGTGGATGCAGCAACTGGGACAGTCTATTTAGTTGACTATCACGAATTCTTTATTCAAATGTGCAAATTAATGGGTGTGGTTGAAAAGAAACCCCTGTTTTTTACTTTGAGCTGAGCAGAAAAGTCTGGTTTTCTCATCAAAAGAACTTTAATAGATCATTGGTGTAGTGTGACTTTGCGCCTATATCACAAGCCTAAAAGCATGGCCAATTAATAGGGGTGGAAACAACTTGCATTTACATCAGGAAAAAGGCCAGTCGTGACTGTGACAGAAATAACACGACAAACTGAACGAAATAGGCAGTGGCTAAGAAAAACAAACGAAGAAAAGGAAAAAGAGAAGATATGATTGGAAATATTATGTTTTTATCTTAAAAAGTGGTGCTCTTCTAGATAAATACAAGAAACATCACACTGTCGTCATGTTAGACACGGTTTTCACTTTCGATAACTGGGTCCAGATGCCGATGACAGATGTTAAGAATACGTAGATCCAAACGGATCTCTCGTTCGAAGAGTGAAATATTTCTTCACAGTTCATCTTATCTGTTGAGTACTGTTTAGCATCTTTGATCTCCTGCAACAAAAGGATAAAAGGCACATAGTAGAGAGGAGAGTCTCTCATGCCTAAATCAGTAATAATAGGAGTACTCTCTAGGCTAATTCATTTCTTGAATATTTTACGTATCTCATCCTTTAGATAGACTTTTCACTTTCTTCTTATCATCTGGATTTAACCACCTTATCTGTCATTTGAAACTTGAATCTCAATCTTTCAGAGTTATCTGTTTGTTTCGAATGGATATATATATATATCCTTAACCATGCCGGGATAATGGGCAGAAACTTTCCTTATCAGTCTAGTTCGAACATTATCAGATTAGATGGGTATTTAGGCTTCATATGCCTTGTTGGGCTATGGAAGGCCGAGACCATGTCAACACCTTACGATCCATTGGGGGTATTTAGACCACTCCAGTTACCCTGCAAAGCCTCTTGGCATATTATGCCAAGGAAATTTAATTTCAGGCGATCTAAGGTTCTCGGTGTTTGGGATTTCGTCTTAAGTAAATGCCAATCTATCTAAATGAATAGTTAGTGTAGTTCGCCTATATTTTAATCGAATCAACTTAGGTGAACATAAATGAAAATGAGTTCAAATTATCTTGGTCAGCAGGGTGATCTTGTCGAGTGGAGTGTGGCAGAAAAGATGCTCAACTGCTCAGTTTTTGGCAAGTAGGTGTGGCGGGAGTGATGCTCAACCACGTAACCTTACCGATTGGAGGGAGACGGGAGAGAAGCTCAAGTTTTTGGCAAGTAGGTGTGGCGAGAGTGATGCTCGACCACATAACCTTATAGACTGGAGAAATGTGGGAGAGATGTTCGGCCGTTTGGCAAGAAGGTGTGGCGGGAGTGATGCTCGACCGCATAACCTTAACGATTTGAGAAAGGCAGGAGAGATGCTTGACCGCTCAGTTTTTGGCGAGAATGTGTGGCGATAGTGATGCTTGACCTCGTAACCTTACCGACTGGAGAAAGACAGGAAAGATGCTTGACCGTTCAGCTTTTGGCGAGCAGGTGTGGATGGAGTGATGCTTAACCGCTCAGTTTTTGGCAAGAAGGTGTGGCAAGGGTGATGCTCGACCGCATAACCTTACTGACTGGAGAAAGGCGAGAGAGATGCTCAAGTTATGAAATAAAAACCTCCATAAAAAATAACAGATAATCAAAATGGTATTAGCCATTTGAAGAAAAAAATACTATTTAAACATAAAACTTCCTTAGATACTCAGCATTCCATGGATGCGGCAATTCACGTCTCACCGTATCTTTTAGGCAATAGGTTCCCTGTCGGTTGGTCCCTATAACCAAATAATGTCCTTCCCACCTTGGTCCTAGTTTTCCTTCTTCTGTCGTGGTTACTCCTGTCTCTTTTAAGACTAGATCACCTATTTTGAAGGATCTTGGTCTTACCTTCTTGTTGAAATACTGCTTCGTCTTCTTCTTGTAAGCAGTTACTCTTGTTTCAGCATTTCCCTTTTTTTCTTCGAGGAGGTCCAGATACTCTTCTAGCTCCTTTTTATTCTGGTGGTCGTTGAAATGGAGCCTTCTATGACTTGGTATCCTAACTTCCACAGGTATCATGGCCTCAGTTTCGTATGCTTGAGCAAAAGGGGTTTCACCTGTTGATGTCTTGGATGTTATTTCATATGGCCACAGTATCTCGGAGAGCTCATTTGCCCACATTCCTTTCTTTTCATCAACCTTCTTCTTTATTATCCCGACTATAGTTTTATTGGTTGCCTCGACCTCCTCGTTCGCCTATGGGTGTCCAGGAGATGGAATATTTGACTTTAATCCCAAGCTCCGCACACCATCCACGATAATGCTCTGAATCAAACTGCTTGCCATTGTTGGAGATAATGCTTTGAGGGATCCCGAACCTGCACACAATCGCCTTCCAGATGAATTTCGTCACATTTTGAGCAGTTACTGTTACCAATTCCTCAGCTTCTGCCCATTTTGTGATGTAGTCGATAGCAATAATGATGAACTTTGTCCCTTCTTTAATAGGGGGCATAGGGCCGACCAAGTCTACCCCCCATTATGCAAACGGCCACGGAGCTGTCATTGATCTTAACACTTCTAGTGGCATGTTCAAGACTGGTGCATGTATCTGGCACTAGGCACACCTTTTGACGAACTCTTTTGCATCGCACAAAGCGTTGGGCCAATAATAGCCTGCCCTCATGATTTTGGCCGCCAGCGACCTTCCTCCTGAATGATTCCCACAAACACCCTCGTGCACTTCCTTCATTATATATTTGGCCTCCTCCTTCGAGATGCACCTTAGTAGTGAGTTAGAAAAGTCCCGCCTATACAACGTTCCATCTATCAAGGTGAAACGAGCTACTCTATTTCTTATCTTCGTTGCCTTCTCTCGGGAAGTGGGTAGGTCACCATCTTTCAAATACTGAACGATGTCGTCTGCCCATCCTGGCAAACCTCCATCAATCCCAAAAACTTCATCCCCTATGGCTGCCGTATCTACTGTTCTGAGGCTGACTTCCCATGGTAAGATCTGCTCTTGGCTTGTTGATTCTGCCTTTACCAGTCAATCCACTTTCCAATTGTCCCCTCTCGAAATCTGCTCGATTCGGAAATACTGGAATAGTCGGGATTTCTCTTGGACACAATGAAGGTATTTTATCAGCTTTGGTCCCTTCGTTGAATACTCCCTCGTTACTTGGTTGACCACCACCTGAGAGTCCACCTTAACTACTACCGTTTGCCCTCTTGATGCTTCAGTTATGGCCAAACCCATGGGTACTGCTTCATATTCTGCTTCATTGTTTGTCACTTTGAAGTTCAGTCGGATGGCATGAAATGATTTTACACCATCCTCTGCAACCATGTGGACGCCCACGCCCCCTCATGTCCAGCAAGATGAGCTATTGACATGTATAAGCCATGGCTTCGTCTAAGGGGCCTTTGGTGTCTCTTCAAGAAAATTCGTTAACTCCACAACAAAATCTGCCAAAATCTGCCCTTTGATGGAATTTCTAGGGATATGACTGATGTCATACTCGCTCAGCTCCATAGACCATTTTACCAAGTGCCCTGCAATGTCTAGTCTTCGCAATACTTTTTGCAAGGGTGTTGAAGTGATAACCCTTATGGGGTGGACTGGGAAATAAGGTCGCAACCGCCGTACTGACGTTACGAAGGTGAAAGCAATTAGCTCAATCTTCGGGTATCTCCTTTCTACTCTCCTCTCAAAGCTCTACTTACATAATATACGGACCTATGATCCTTCCCTTCATCTCTTACCAAAGCTGCAGATACTGCTTTTGGAGTGACAGCCAGATAGATTGACAATTGCTCTCCTTGCCTAGCTTGACTGAGTAGCGGCAGGCGAGCGAGGTATTCCTTTAATTGCACAAATGCCTCTTCACATCGTGTATCCCACTCCTGTGCTATTTTCAATACCTGAAAAATGGCATACATATGTCAATTAAAGGGGACACAAACCTGTTGAGAGCCGCTATCCTTCCTGCTAGCTTTTGTACTTTGTTGAAAGTTGTGGGTGGCTTCATCTCAATGATTACTCTAAGTTTTTTGAGGTTCACCTCGATGCCCCTTTCATATACCATGAAGCCCAGGAATTTACCCAATTGAACTCCAAATGCACATTTAGTCAGGTTAAGCTTCATCCTGTACTGCCGTAGAATGCTGAAAGCTTATCTTAAATCTTCCTCATGCTGCTCGAACTCCATGCTTTTTACTAGTAGGTCGTCTACATACACCTCCATGTTCTGGCCTATTTGTTCTTTAAACATTTTATTGACCAGTCTTTGATAGGTTTCTCCTACGTTCTTCAATCCAAATGGCATATCCATATAATAGTATAAGCCTCGGCTAATTATAAAGGCCGTTTTCTCCTAGTCTGCACGGCTCAATCTGATTTGATTGTACTCAAAATAGGCATCCATAAAGCTCAATATCTTGTGCCCAGCCGTGGCGTCGACTATCAAATCTATTCGGGGAAGTGGAAAGCTATCTTTCAGGCATGCTTTGTTTAGGTCCATGAAATCAACGCACATTCATCATTTCCCGTTGGATTTCTTTACTAGAACAACGTTTGACAGCCATTCTGGATACTGAATTTCCCTGATAAATCCTGTTGCTAACAGACGATCCACTTCTTCTGCCATAGCCTTATATTTTTCTGTGCTGAAATTTCTCTTCTTTTGCTTCACAAGCCTTATGTCCGGATTAACATTCAATCGATGGCAACACTGATGAGCTTTGTCCCTCCTTTACTTGGATCGTAGGGTGTTGACATGGGCTTGGCCCTCCATAGCCCAGGAAGGTGTATGAAGCCTAAATACCCATCTAACCCAATAAGGTTCGAGCTAGACTAATAAGGAAGGTTTCCACCCATTATACTGGCACGGTTAAGGATATCTATCCACTCGAAACAAACAGATATCTCTAAAAGACTAAGATTCAAGTTTCAAATGACAGATAAGGTGGTTAAACCCTGAGGATGAGAAGAAAGCAAAAGGTCTATTTAAAAGATAAGGTACGTAAAATACTCAAGAAATGAATTGGCCTAGAAATTACTCATATTATTACTGACTTAGGCATCTAAGACTCCCTTTCTTCACCACCTTTTACCCTTTGGTTGCAAGAGATTGAGGGTGCTAAGTAATGAAATACGTCCTCAACATTATTATTATAATTTTTTTAAAATTTCGCATAAAGTATAATAAACAATTCAACATTTCAATTTTCAAAATAATAATAATATTAAAAAATAATATTCTAATGATATTTTATTCAACTTTCTTCTCAATTCAGCTCATCTCAACTTACTATCTAAACGACACCTAAGAATAATAATAAATTAAAATGTTTAACTAGTTTTTGTATAAGAATGTGATCCTATTAAGATATGTTTGGATGTATGAAATAAGTTGAGGTATAAATAATAATGAGTTAAGATGTTTGTGCAGCTTTTGTATAAAAATGTGGTCCTATTAATATATGTTTAAATATATGAAATAAGCTTGAGATATAAATAATAATGAATTGAGATCTTTGAGTAGCTTTTATATAAGAATGTGGTCCTATTAATATATATTTGGATGAATGAAATAAATTATGATATATTTAATTTTTTATGAGAAGTTGAAAAAATAATATTTTATTAATAATTGATTTGTTTATATAACGATGAAATAAGTATTTTATTTATATATTTTAATAATAAAACACAATTATAATCCAATTTAATTTATACGGCTCCGCCACTGCCATGCTATACAAATTTACTTTGCAAAAAACTCTAGACTCAGTCGCCTATTGTAAGCATTGGGTAAGCGCTGCTGATGTGTCAAAATAAAATAAAAACGTACCATTTTGAGCAATTTCTATTTCCCTCCCTCTCTCTCTGCGTTTCCATTTCCTTTTGGACATCTCTTTGTGGAATTGCCTCATGGCTGCTTATGCCAAAAACTTCATTTTCATTGAAGTTCTTGAACTGTATGAGAGCTTATTGCATCACCAATATTTGAAACCCAATAGTTACAGTTACCCAAGTATTCTCAAGGCCTGTATTGGATTAGGTAGGGTTGGTTGTGGGAAGAGGATACATACCCTTGTGATAAAAACTGGTTGTCTAACTGATGTTGTTGTGGCCAGCTCTCTTGTAAGCATGTATGCAAAGTGCAATGCTTTTAATTATGCTATACAACTATTCGATGAAATTCCCGACAAGGATGTGGCTTGCTGGAATACCGTGATTTCTTGTTATTATCAAGATGGGTAAGCTAAAAAAGCGTTGGAATTATTTGAAAGAATAAGGGGTTCTAGGTTTGAGCCTAACTCGGTAACACTCACAACTATCATTTCGTCATGTGGAAGGCTTTTAGATTTGGAAAGAGGGAAGAAGATTCACATGGAGCTGATGAGAAAAGCTAGCGTTTGTGTTGGAAAGAGGGAAGAAGATTCACAACTGTCTTACCAATGCCTGATGAAGCTGCCGATGGAGAAGACCCACACGAAAATGACAACCCACAGTTCTAGACAAACACAACGAACTAGATCAATGTGGGTATCAATGAACTAGATCAGACAAGCACGAAAGCGAAAAACTAACACAAACATGCAAGATCCAAACGAACACGAACATAATCAACCGAAGACCCACATGAAAGCCAGACGAACGAGCTTTGTTTTGGTTTCTTCCTTATTTTGTGCATTTTTTTTTATATTGGCTGACATGGCATCAGCCGACTCTCCACCGTTTGCTCCCCTCGACTGTACGTAGAAGAATTGTTACTTTGCTTATGTCATGCCTCTGCCTTGCCTCATGAGAGGGTGGGGTCTAGAGACTAGGGGGTAGGCAAAATTTGATTAAAATTACATATTTTGTTGAAAAAAATTTACATTAATCTATTAAGTTATCTATTTATTAGTTAAAATAATAAAATATTATTTTTAAATAATAATAATTTTTTCTAAGTTTTTTATATTTTACAATTAAACTAATCATTCATTAATTAATAATTTAATTTTTAAGTTAGAGAAAGGAAGATAAAGCGAGAGAAAGTGAGAGAAGGGAAGAGAAAGTGACAAAAACGAATCAAAAATGAATTATGTGAGGCAAAACAAAGATGCAGTTAATGATTTTAATTGAATAAAATATACCTTTGGCTCCCAACAAAAAATGCAAAATATGACTTTTGACTTTCATTTACTGTAGCTAGCTTAATGCAAGATTTTTAATATAAAACTAGGCATATTTTGTAATTCACTGAACCTTATCATACCAAATCTTTCAAAACCCTTATCGCACCCGATAGAAATCAATTCAACATTCTATTGTTCAAGCCTTCAGCACCGCTGCAAGAGTACACTTCAGCAACGTCGTTTGTCACTGTCGTCCTCTAGCCTGTCTATCACCGTTGTCCTCACCGTCTACTACTATAAAAATCCATCGTAGCTACCATATATGCCTTAAAAACACTTTACTTAAAAATTACAGATTTTTCAAACCAAAGGAGGAGAAGTAAGAACCTACTTCATAACAAAAACTAAAGAACATGTTTTGATTCTAAAGACAAGCAAAAAAAAAGATAATTAGAAAAAAAATATCTTCAGAGAAAGATCAAAGAGGTTTAAAATAGACAACTTCTTCTGATCCAAATTAAAACACCAACCTTGAGGGATAAAAACTAACCCTCCAAGCCGATCCAAAGAAAAATGAAAAGAAAATGACTAAAATCTACTAGAAACAAAAGGAAAAAAGGCTTTTCTTGTCAAAAAACTAAAAAAAAAACCTCGATCTCGATTCTGAAAACACCTAGATTCCGAAAAATCCGTCTAAGTTTGCTTCTTGTACATTTTAAAACAAACCCAAAAATCAGAACCAAAAGCTAAAGAGATCGTCAAGTCCATTGTGGCAAGGTTGTGGCCAAAGAAGCTCGCATGGCAGCTTCATTGCTTAGGCTTCATTTCCACGATTGGTTTGTCTAGGTAATATCTTGGAATATTAACTAGCAAAACCTCTCATTTTTAAGATGTACTAAGGAACAAAAAATATGGGTGGTCTATGCATGAATGTGAGATTTGGATCGAGGGGTTGCAGGTGCTCAAAGGAAGAAGAGACCTGCACAGGAGAGGGGGAGACGTGAGTGTAGAGAGAGAGCTCATCAATGAAGAGATATGCACAGGAGAGGGGGAGATCTGTTGTGAGATTTGGACCGAAGGGCTGCTTGTTGATCAAAAAAGAGAACTAAGATGGGGAGAAATGAGTGTGAGAATCAAATTTTTTCTTGGATGCAGCTTCATTGTAGTGTAAATGGAACGCCTACGTGGCATTAAATTATTGGAGAGCTGCTTTTGGGTGGAGGTCAGCCCAACTGGTTATAAGATTAACTCAACATAAAACATTGAGCTTCTTGGCTCGATTTGTTTATTGATAATTTTTTTTCCATTTTTCAATAATTGAGTATTTTATTTTTACTTTTAAATTATTGATTGCATAAATTTTATAGGGTAATGATACATTTACACCTCATTTACTACTAATTTACAACTCCGTTTTTTTTTTGTTCACATTTTGCTATTTGAATCTAGATTAAAAATCTCAGAATATATCCTTCTTGCATAATTTAGAAGAAAATTAATTCAATCAACCAACATAATTTATTTTCTGCTAGATTATGCAAGAAGATCATGTTATGAGATTTTTAGTGTAGATTTAAAGAGAAAAAGGAAAAAAAAATAGCTGAATAGTAAATCAGTAGTAAAGGATGTGTAAGAGTATTGTAAGGGGATTTTCCTCCCACTAAGCCGAGAAGCCTGTGAGTGAAAGAGAAGTAAGACCAAAGGCCCAGCCTAGGGAAAATAGTCTTCAACCGGGCCCACGAGAAAAGTCCTCTGGAAGTAACTTGCAAGAGGGATGGTGCTGCAAGGGATGAGACTCGTCATTCTGGAGGCCCTCGAGTGCTTGCCCCTGTAGTAGACGTAATATGTGGGGAACCCTTGATCTACTAACATGAAAGACATCAACAAACCATCAAGAAGACATTCTGGGAGAATGAAGAAGTCGTAGAACCACGCTGCATTTAAAGATTCTGACACAGGGAACAGTACGAAGGACATAGCCTTCATGGAGGTAGGCATGATTTGTCCCCCCAGATTTATAGTATAAATAACAGATCCCAAGTACGAGAATATCTCGGGCTAATCCTTAGACTCTTTTATTCATTTTCAAACTTCCAAGAATATATACTAACTTTTGCATCAGACGTTACCCAGCCCCAAGGCCACCATTTCCAAGTTGTACTGTTCTCCATCTTTTGTAGGCCCATATTTCTAAAAACTTGAGTTGTTGGAGTCTAGCCCTCAAGGGTGTGCAAAACACGACGTTAACAAGTATCATTACCCAATTTTATATGTAGGTTTGGTTCGCCCCAGGCACCGCGTGGGAGGGGTCGCCTAATGCCATCTTGCCCCTGCACTTGCCTTACAAACGGATGATTCGCGACTAGTGAACAACGTTGTGGATCTTTGGTTTGCAGCCAGAGCATGACAGTATGGATCTCTGGTTCGTGAACCAAGAACGACCCTGTGGATCTCTAGTTAGCAATCGGAGAACGAGTCGTGGATCTCTAGTTCAAGGTCAAAGCACGACATCGTGGGTCTCTGGTTCACGATTAGAAAACGATGTCATGAATCTCTGGTTAATGACTATGACTAGCAATGACGGCATTGCGACCAAGAGAAGTAGGGATATAAGAAATAATTGAAAATCGATCAAACTGAACTAAATTGAACGGTTCAGTCCGAATCACAACCTATTCGGCAGATTTTAAACCGGTTCAGTCCCATTTTTTCAAAACATTAGACAAAACATTGGACCGAATCAAACCGAAATATATATTTTAATTTTTTATATTATATACTATATATATTATACATATTATAAAATTAATATAACATAATAACATAAAATTTTAATCTTATTATTTATGCTTCATTGATATAAACTTACTCTTAAACATGAATATTAATATTAAGTTATTAATATGTTATTATTTATCCTTATATATTAAGTTACATACGTACATATATAGTATGGTATAAATAAAAGGGTACATTATATATATATATATATATATATATATATATATATTTATATCCAGGATAAATACGTTTTTGATCAGTACATTTTTACACATATTTACATTTCATGTAATTCATATGTTTAATTAAATGAAATTGTAAGGTTTATTTGAAGATTGGATATTTGGAGTTGGCCGGACTCTTCGAGTTGGCGCATATGAGCTGGTTGTTTTTTTGTAATTGTGTGGCTGCTAGTCATTGGATTAAATCATGTGTTGGTTTATTTTTATTTTGACAATATGTAATTGTAATTTTTTTAAACTAAGTATTTGGTAAGCAGTTATCCTGTAATTGTTTCTCTATATGAAATAAATTCAAAAAGAGAGACACAAGTTGCAGTGTTTTACCATATGGAGTTCACGGACAATTCCATAAGACAACATCTATATATAATTTGCTCATTTTAATTTCTATAATTTGTCAAGGCCAAAGGGAAACAAACATCTATAGTAGGGTAATGACCCCTAAGATTTTTTTAAGGGACTGTCCCATTTGGATTGCAAGCTGCTCTCATCTGATCTCAACATTCAAATGCTATAAGTATAAATATTTTTTAATTTTAAATCTTCAATCTCTTCATCTAATCATCACGATTTTCTCAAACTTCTTAACAAAATATAAAAAATAATTTAACTTTTTCAAATATTAAAATAAAAATTATATTAATTATATTTTAATAATATTTTAATTTTATAATATTTTAATTTAATTTTTTCTCTCTTATTTTTCAAAATTCTATAAAATATTTTAACTCAAATTATTTTATTATTATTTACAAATCATTTTATTACTATTTATAAATTATCTCGTATCTTCGTTAGAATATCTTAATGAGTTCTTAGTATTTGTTAAATCTCCACTATCATTTTAAAATAAAGTAGTTGCAATTTCATCACATCAACCCTTATTACTTTAAAAATAGTTATATATTGGTGATGTGGTACTGACACACAAATGGCCAAGTCAATCTCTCCTACTTTCGTAGTAAAACTTTCAGTGTCCTTAAAAAGCATTTTCCAAATAGATAAATAGGATAAGTACTAACTTTTTCTTTATACATGATTAATATAATACATATATATATATATATACACGTAAAGTATTTTGATCATACAATGAAATGTCCAATTATTTTTAAAATAAAGAATATTTTGATCATTTCACTTGTCAATCTAATTATTTAAATAATAAATAATGACTAAAACCCAATAATCTAACTAAATATACATTGTCCAGTACATGTGGCCTTATTCTCTTCTTAATAAATTGAGAGTGACCTTAATCAATATTTTTTTCATTATCTTGTGGCATTAAGCTAATAAACAATCTCTAGGGCTCCACACTTTTCCAATGAGAGCAATTTTCTTGATGTACAACAACCATTAATGAGGATATACTCATTACTCCAATTCAATCTCTGCACATGAAATTGGTTGTGCTATATTGCCGGCCATCAGTTGTACACTATCCACCAATATTTGCTTTTCAACACTTAGCCTTGGGGTCTCCATTTGAAGTTAATGTATCTAGCTACTTTGACAATAAGAAAGAAAAATATTATTTATTATTATTTAATCATCATCAACTCATCAGTCTATAATGTCGCATTAAATAGCTAATTGTCGATTGAAATTGAATAAATAGTTTTTAAATTATTTAATACCATATTATGAAAGAATAATAAGCGGGTAATAAATAAAGAGATGATAAGTAGAATTATTATTGTTAACATCGTGTTTCTATGCCTTTGGGCCAGGTTCCAGCAACTCTAGTCTTTAGAATTGGGCCTGCAAAAATAGAGAAGAAAAACACTGGGAGAGGGTGGCCTTGGGGCCAGGAGTCTCTGATGTCAAAGTTAGTAGAGCATTTTGAAAGTTTGTAAATAATAAAAGAGTCTAGAGATCAGAGATCAGAGAGCTTTTCTCGTGCCTAAAAGTTATTATTTATACCGGAAGTCTGAGGAGTCAGATTGTGCTTGCCCTCGTGGAGTCTATGTCTTTTTTACTGTTCTTTTTGTCAGAGTCCTTTAATGTGGCATGCCTCTGCGACGGCATCATTAATGAAGCGTGTAACTTAGGTAGTCGTGTCATTAATGCAACATAGTTTCTCGATTTGCCTTACCCTGCTAGTGTTCTTGATAGTTTGTCAATATCTCATTGTCAGTGGATCGAGAGTCCCCCTTACTTCTCGCTCGTTTATGTGGATAGGTAGTTAATGGTTGGACCCTGTTCGAAGGATCTCCAGGACGGTAAGTCACATCCCCTTGCAATACGCTCCCTCATAGAGGTTGCATCCAGGGGTTTACCCGTAGACCGGGCCGAAGAGTTTATTTGTTTTGAGCTGGATCTTCATTTCTTATTCTAGACTTTGTTTGGTTACTCAACCGAGCTTAGTGTAGTTCACTTTTAGACCTATTCTACCATCAAAACAACAACTTTAGCTGCATTCGAGATTGAGTTAAGTGAGTTTACACTGTAGATTGATTTAATTCTTCTGCCAAATGCCAGAGATGCCGCAAAACTGTCAAAGTGATGGTTGCAATAAAAAAGCAAGATTTTGTCCATTTTGCCCTTACTTTACTCCATCCGGTTGGCTGCAAGTGGACCTCACGGGAAAGTTTTTTGCCCTTTTGAGCAGTTGACGCCGGCTGACTTTTTAATATGTCAGATGAATAGTATAAATTAATGATAAGACTCATTTATTTTACAACTTCTTATAAATATATATAAATTCATCTTAACATCTAAATACACATAAATTTATCTTAAGTAGATCTTATAAAACTCACTCAATCATCTCACCTTATATCTAAATTTAATAGAACTTTTTTTTTTTTAATTTGTCAGAGGTAGAATAGGTGTTAGGTTTTTCTTTGTAAAACGCAGATTGACTTATTTGGTTCCACGAATTTCCAGCGACAAGTTCTTTTGGCGGAGGCAGGATGACTTTGAAAAGCAATAAACAGCTCGAAGTCCATAATTGAGTTATTTTTCGTACCACCTTCCGGTAGCAAAGCAAGCAGCCTGCATAAGCATAGTTGATAAACGCTAGCCTTGTGGCCCCATTTTATTATGAATAGGACATTTCTTAGCTTATCAAGAAGAAAAAGTCAATGACATGGCAAATCTTAACTACTATATAAATATATATATATATATATATATATATATACATTATAAATATGCAAATACAAAAAAGATCTTCTAGAATTGTTGTCAGACTTTCAAAGTTCGGATAGGAGGAAAAATATAAATATACAAAGCGATTCATAAAATATTTCCGAATTTTGAAACTCATCATCCCCACGTTACATCACTTATTTGTATTATTTTTAATTATTTTTAATTTTATTTTTCTCAAACTAATTGAATTTTTCTAATCATAATTCATATACCACACATTTAGTAAGAAAAATAAATAAAAATAAAGAGATTTACTATTTATCATCCTCACACACCACACTTTTTTTTTTAATTTTTAATTTTTTGTTTTATTCTTCTTGAACTTATTGAATTCTTCTACTCATCATCTATATACCATATATTTGGTAAGAAAAAAAAAAGTACAGTGTGTGGGGATAATAAATAAAAATTTTCTTATGTAATCCCTCAAATAATATTATATTCTCCATAAATTACATAACAATGCCAACCTTTGATATCATACCTCTTCATGCATGCAAAAAATCTCTTGCGTGTTTGTGCACCAGTATACCAACAATGGTTTATTCGTAAACATACAAATTCACAGAATAAGATTGACCTATTAGTGTTCAAAACCAAAACTTTGCAGACAACATGGTCATTCTCCCCGATGACATCTGAAAGCTTCGCATATCCATCCTGTTTCTGAGCTGGAACGAAAGCTCTCCAACTAAATGTATGTATGTATACAGAGATGCAATAGCCAGGAGTGTTTTGTACTTTTGTCCTTTGGGGGGGGGTTGGTTATCAACACATAAATACTATAAATAACTAGGAAAGGAGAATCAACTCTAGCCATACCTGTACGTTCTGGAGTGTGCTGAGCTAGTAGTCTCTTAACAACAGTAGATGCAGCAGATTTATATATATATATATATATATATAAAAGATGGTTTCTGAGGAGCAGTTGGCCTATTAGTATTAGTAGTATGCTCATCTTCTTGGAAGGTAGGTGGAGGACCCGGTGGATGTGGTGGTCTCATCATTGGGGGAGGCCCTGGAGGACCATACGACCTTGGCATTAGCAGATGCATAACTCCAGGGGGCCCTGCAAGGCCGGCAAGTCTGGGACCAGCTAATGGAGGCCGCATATCTGGAGGAGGTAGTGGTGGGGGGATGACCAGATATTCCTGGTGGTAATACATCAGCCTGTAAAGTCGTGAGCAGTCCAGGTACTGGAGGTTGTTGCCTATTATTGGTGTCAGCATCAGATGATGCACCTTCGGCCTGGTTACTTGACTTCATTGGCAGCCCAATTGGGGGAGGAGGAGGAAGCATGGTACACAACTATAACAGAGATATTAAAGCTACTAACTTGGAATAGCAGTACAAAACCATCATGTTTTAGATTGCCAACCAAGTATGTACCTTTTTGGGCATGAAAACCCCAATTACGCTACCCTGTACATTAATATTCAAAACCTCACAATAACATGCCTACTTAGCTAGGTGTGGATCCATCTCATTTCTGAAAATCTTATGCATTTCAAGATAGACGACATTGTAGGAAGAACGAAGATGAGCTTACCTGCTTGCTCCTTGGAAGTCAAACCATCTAACAATGCAGGTTGGTTTATCTCCTTTTCACCTCCACTGACACCAGGGGAGGTGGTTGGGCAGACAATTGGAGTGGGGGAGGTGGAAGGTGATTCACATTTTGCTCTTTTGGTGGGGGGCCAGATGGCGGCGGCAGCAGAGGTGGTGCAGGCAATGGCATAACCAAATTTGCTGCAACAGGCTTTGGAGGCATTGGAGGTGGAGGCAGTAGAGGTAAAGATGCGGGTTTAATAGCACCATCCCTATAGTTGATGTTGCCGGTATCCAGCAAAGGGAGAGGTGGTCATGGTGGAGGTGGAGGTGGAGGAGGTGCAGCCACCACAGCATCTTCTGACTCTATCTTTGATGAAGAAACAGAAGTACTCGAGGAATACGACAAGGGAATTCTATGCCCTGCATTTCAAATTCAACAGCAGAGAGAGAGAGAGAATAAACAAAAAATATCTGTTTTAATATTCAATTGAGGAAGAAGCTAGACAGCAAAAAGGGACAGACTTATTGATGATTTAAACATGGGTGGCTTTCCTGGTGGCAGGGCACCAGTAGGGTTCAGCGTAGGGTGAGTGCACGTTCTCGAGTAAACAGGAAAGAATTAGAATGATCTTTACAAGCCACGTCTTACTTCAGGCTTTGGGTGCTTGACTTTCTCTTCTTCCATAAATATACCAGATAAAGGGCAAGAGCTATTTTTGTGATATGTGGCTTAAGATGTATAGAAACATTTTAGAATGTATGATTTGCAGTAGCTTTCCTCAGCTCCTAAAAAGGAGGCACTGGTACTGGTGTGTACACACAGCATGTACAAAAGTACAAACATAAGCACAAAGTGCCAATTATAAACTGCTCGGCCTTTGCCAACATCAAGCCAATACAACCTCAACACAGCAGCCTAAAATTACATATGATTTATCCATAAATATACCAGCGGCCTCTCAAGCATAGCAAAGAAGCACAGACAATTGAGATTCAGTACACGTTCTGCCAAGCATAACTACATTAAGCACAGAAAATTAAAAAAAAAAACAGGTATATATAGGTAACTACTGTCTTTCAAATATTCTAATACATGTATAAATAGAGACTGATATACTATCCGGGAGGCATTATTATTGTTAGCAGATGAAATCACTCCAAAGCAAAGAACAATAGAAAATAATCACAACACCATTAGTGCTCTCTTATACTTCTCCAGGGTGTGGCATTTAGCATATTCTGTCCTCAATATTTCAGCAATCATATTTTCATTCATTCACTGCTGGGAGCTTCAAGGTCCTGTTACATTATAAGACTTTTGTTCTGTTCTAGGATCAACCTAGGCAAAGAATCCGAGTATTGTCACTGATAAAATGGTTGCCCAGAGGTTGAAATCCAAGAGTTGATCCAGAGTACTAACTCTTACTTTCCATAGTTATATTGAAAAAAATTAACTATAATAATTATTTGTACAAAACTGGAAGAGTTAAGTTAATTTAAGTTAAACAAATGGGAGGGATAGAGAATGGACAAAATCTCTGTTTCACATACAAGTGTACAAAATGTATGAACAACGAGGATGAAAACAGAATGGACAATCAATATTCGATAACTATATAAAGAATAATAAACTTTATCACTACATAATCAATATCCGGATCACTCTTCTAAGTGGATCATCAGTTACATAAATACACAAATTCAAAGAATTCATGAAACTTAATAGCACAAAAAACTTCAGTAAAAACTTTGAAAATAAAAACGTGAACAAACAAAATGATCCTTGCTTTGCACTCTTTTTTTAAAAAAATAAAAAATAAACTAAAACTAAAGAAGAAGAAGAAGAACAAATAAGTAAACGAGTTGAGAATAATATTAAACAAGTTGTTGGTGCTCACAGAACAAATAAGTAAATATATTCCTGATTTTTTATATTTACATATCAATAATATGGCAAACTATAACTTAACTTCTCTCCTGAAAACGGAGATATCATTCAATCAATAACAAAGAAATAAGTAAATTATGAGCTTTTGAATTATATAAAACCCACAATAAATCATAAAAAAAAAAAAAAAAAGAGAGAAAAAAAGGAGGTGGTGGCCTCATTCATTACATTCACATGTACACGAAGTGTGCATTTTTACTTGTCATTTTAGAGAATGTTTTAACCTTCTAAGCTCAAGAAGCTGATAGAACCTCTTGGTCCGGAAGAACAATGCAACAGCAACAAGGAAACCGAAAAAAGCCACAGATGCCATGATCAGGAAAGATGACATAAAACAGCCAGTGCCATAGCAGGTGCCATCTTCACCAGATGCTTCTTTGTCATAAATATACCCGATCACTCTTACAGAGAAAATATAAGATCCCACAGGACTTGCTATGGAAATTGTGTTGAAAATAGTACCCATGTGCCTGACTCCAAATATCTCCGAAGTGATCGTGGGCATTAGCGACCACTGTGAACCATAACAAATTCCCACTAGGATTGAACCCACATATAAATTTCCGGGAAAACCAAAAGCAATTACTACATGGCCAGCTGTCATTGTGGCTAGCGTAATAGCCATCAACAATGGCCTTGCCCAACCTCTTGTGTGCAGTAAATAATCCGATACATATCCCGCTCCGAAACGGCCAAGGAAATTCCATATACTCCATAAAGAAACCAAGTTATTTATCTCCACGGTTCTGTAACTGAGAGATTCTCCCATTTGGCTCATGTTGTTAATTGTAGCCAGCCCAGAGCCCATTCCACATATCATGGCAACAAACAACAACCAGAAGTTTACAGTACGCATAGCTTGCAATAGATTCAAGTGTTCTGCATCCACAAGTGTTTTGTCAACTGAACTGGCCCCCACTCCACCCACTCCACCTCGGACTTCATGATACTCTATGGGATCCTCTGCTGAAGAAAACTTTGGGGAAGTAATTTGCTCAGCACTTTCAGTTAAAAGATTACTATCAATTGAATCTGTTTGTTGTAATCTCCTTGTGTCCTCCTTCTGTGCCTTGATTGAAATTCCAAGAGGTGATGCGAGTAGAAACAGAAGAAGAATAAATGTAGAAATTCGTGCCCAAAATGGCAAGGTGAAGACGTTTTCCAAAATTATAAGAACCATGAGATAACCAGCAATGACCAGAGCAACAGAAGAGTAGCCATTTAAGTGCTTCTTGTCATCAACTGTAGTTGCTTTATAAATTCTCACAAAAAACATAAGCGCAAGGGAGATGAATGTAGGCAACAGAGCGAGCATCAGAATGTACGCGCTTGGCTTGCCCTTGCACAGAGTGTCATACACTTGGATTAGTATTGCTCCACTTATGCCGAGAAATCCCTGTTCATGAAAGGAGATAAAATGAAAAAAATTGACTAGGGAAGTATTAGAAGTTCTACAAAGCAATAGCCAGGTTCTTCATTCTTCAGTGACTTCACAAGGAAAACTTATTTTTCAGAACAGAATTGTTAAATTTAGTCATTGCCAACAGTTAGTCAGATTAAAGCACCTAAGCAAGGCGAAATGCATGTCATTCTTTTTGAATTCCTAATCTGATGTTGCACATAATATGAAATTCAACTATGCCAATTGCTGTTGCTTTAAAATTCCTTCCAATTTGTACCTCATGGTCCTTAGAGGAAACAATTGACTACATCCATTTCTTCCATCATCAGTCATGGAAGAAGTGAGTAAAGTTCAGGAAAAAAAAAAAAAATTGTATGGATGAAGGCATAGACTTTGAATTAAAGCACTAGTTATGGTGCAGAGAAATCTAACCCTGAACATTACCTACAATGCTAAAATGCTTAACCAAGGATTATTAGAGCAATCATACTTGGCTCAACAAATGTTTGGCTAGCATTTAGTTAGAAGATCATCTTTTTTCCCTTTTGACTATCCACCTACATCCGAATCTCCACTTTGACTATTCACTTTCACCATTCAATCTAAATATTCTTTCTTTATTTTTTTTCTTACCATCATATTTTTAAAATTTGTCTTTTCCCATGGCACTTATTTTTCAAAATCTTATTAAAATATATTTTCCTATTTAAATATATAAGATCTTGTTTCCCATTTAAATAGTGTTTTTATTGGACTGTTTAGCTAAAATATTTTTTATTTATATTATTGTTTTGAAATAGAGTTATTCTATTTTCAAGCCGGTGTGTAGAGCACGTCATCCACATCACTTAAATGGAAAAATTTAATCAGTAAGATTCAATTTTTAAAATTTATCTTCTAAATCAATTTTTGCTATGTATGCATTTTATTAGGTGTGCTCTACACACTGGCATGAGAATTGAATTTTTGATTGAAATAAATTATTCTATTCTTAAGCCAATGCGTAGAGCACACCATCCACATCACTTAAATGGTAAGATTTAATTTTAAAGATTCAAATTTTAAAACATTTAATCATTTTTCCATTTAAATATTATTATATTAAAATATTAAGTACTTTCCTTCTAAATATTTCGCATTGAAAAAGTGACTGGTGTTTTTTAATTCATAAATTTATGGATGGCTAGTGATCAACAGTGCTCGCCAACAAGCCCTGTAGTGGCTGGCTATTTCTTCAGCCTAAGGCTTAAAGCTAATTCGCTACATGATTGTCTTGGCAAACCAAACATCTGGCTGGTTGTATGAGATTGCTCTTAGCACAACTATTCTATTGTAAAGACTGCAACAAAACATCAGACTAAAGTAGATGGAGTTTGTTGGGTGTATGTGGAGACTAGTCTTAGAGCTGAAAAAGGTGTTTGTTGGATGTGCGCTCGAGCGAAGCTCAACCCATGAGTTAGCTCGATGTGCGCTCGACAGTGGGCTCGAGCAAGACACAAACTCTAGTGTTCGCTCGACCCCCGCTCGAGCCAATGTTGATTTGGTCATTTGCTCGAGGTGTACTCGACACTCCGCTCTAGTGAAGAACGCAGATTTTGCCAATTAGGGTTTCCAGCGCCGTTTGCAATATATTTGTCATATTTGACTTGTGTTGGATGACTTCTAGCATTTTTAAGAGAGAACAATTGTCAAGTGAGTGCATATTGTGTGAGAGTAAAAAAGTCCTAGAAAGTATGAGTTGAGATTGAGTGATTGTAATCTCGTCTGGTTAATAAGATTTCTGCAACTCTATGGACATAAGCAAGTTACCGAACCATGTATATTGAGCGTCATGTGCTTGATTGTGTTGATTTTACTTTATTTTTCATCATTGGTGTGTGTGTTTTGCACAACATTTCACAACAACTGGTATCAAGAGTCAAGGTCGGATCTAAAGGAGAATGATGGCTGGAGATAAAGTGATTGCACCAGAGATCAAGAAGTTCGATGACACTGATTTTGGATACTGAAAAATGCAGATCGAGCACTATCTCTATGGGAAGAGGCTCCACCTTCCACTATTGGGAAAGAAGCGGAGAGCATGACTGATGCTAAGTAGACCCTGTTAGATCGACAGGTTCTAGGGCTTGTTCAGCTGACCTTGTCCAGAATAGTGGCACACAATGTCAATAAGGAGATAACCATGATGGATCTCATGACGACTTTGTCAGGTATGTATGAAAAGCCGTTTGCGAAGAATAAAGTGTACTTGATGAAGAAATTGTTCAATCTAAAGATGTTGGAAGATATGTTTGTAGCCTAACACTTGAATGAATTCAATACGATCACAAATCAATTGTCTTCTGTAGAGATTGAGTTTGATAATGAGATCAGAGCATTGATTCTGTTGGCACTGTTGCCAAATAGTTGAGAGGCTATGAGGATGGTTGTGAGTAATTCAGTCGGCAAGACGAAACTGAACTACAATGATATACGTGACATGATCCTTGCTGAAGAAATATGTAGGAGAGACTCGAATGAGTTCTCGGGTTTAGGATATGCCCCGAATGTTGACAATCGAGGCAGAGGACATGACAGGTCAAACTCTAAAAGCAGAGGGAAGAGCAAGACGAGATCTGGACAGCAGATCACGAGTTGGAGTTGTGGCAAGCCAGGCCACATCAAGATGAACTACAGGAATCAAGAAAGTGCTGAGAATGATGCGGTGAATGTAGTGGCAGAAGAAATTCATGATGCCTTACTTCTTGCAGTGCACAGTTCGATTGATGATTGGGTGTTGGATTCAAGGTCTTCATTCCATAGCACCTCACATCAAGAAATCATGCAGAATTATGTTGCTGGTGATTTTGGAAAGATGTATGCAGCTGATGGAGAGGCACTAGATGTAGTGGAAGTGAGTGATGTGCACATCATACTTCCAAATAGGGGCGTGTAGACTTTACAGCAAGTTAAACATGTTCCAGATATCAAGAAAAACCTTATCTCTATGGGATAGCTTGATGGCAGCGGTTATGCTGTAGCGTTCTCTAGAGGAGCTTGGAATATCACTAAGGGTGCGCTGGTCCTAGCGCATGGTAAAAGATCTAACTCGTTGTATTTAACATCAAGATCCAGTGATGTGTAGAAAAATATAAAAGTGCACAAAGGCATGCTTGATCGCGCGAAACATGTGAAGAAATCAAAGGGAGTAAGCTTTGTCGTTCCTCATGAAAGCCTAGAAAAGTTGGTTAAGGTTGCCAAGATTAGTTTGAGACCGGATACTCCTAGTGCAGTGAGAGTTGTGAGTTACCCTATGGATGTGCTGACTAAGGGCGATGTACGTAGAAGACTGAAGTCGAGTTTGACTTCAATGCGTCTTCTGGCTTGAAGACGGGATCTGCAGAGATAATAGTGTTTGGCTGGAAACAGTGGCTGGCATGTGGAGACTCAATCTCCAAGTGGAAAATTATTGGGGCGTATGTGGAGATTGGTCTTGGAGCTGAAAAATGTGTTTGCTAGATGTGTGCTCGACGCGCGCTCGAGTGAAGCTCAACCTGTGAGTTAGCTCGACGTGCACTCGACAGTGGACTCGAGCGAAGCTCAACCCATGAGTTAGCTCGAGTCCAGCGCGACATTGAGCTCAAGCTAGACACAAATCCTAGTGTTTGCTCAACCCTCGCTCAACACCCCGCTCAAACCAATATTGATTTGGCCATTCGCTCAAGGCGCGCTAGACACGCCGCTCAAGCGAAGAATGCGAATTTTACCAATCAGGGTTTTTAGTGTTATTTGTTATATATTTGTCATATTTGACGTGTTGGTCGACTTTCAGCATTTTTTAGAGAAAACAATTGTCAAATGAGTGCATATTGTGTGAAAGATCAAAAAAACCCTAGAGAGTGTGAGTTGAGATTGAGTGATTGTAATCTCCTCTGGTTAATAAGATTTCTGCAGTTCTGTGGACGTCGGGGAACCACGTATATTGTGTGTCATGTTCTTGATTGTGTTGCTTTTACTTTATTTGTCATCGTTAGTGTGTGTGTTTTGTACAACATTTCACAACAGGATTTCCTGAATGACCTTTAAGCATTGGCATTGGCAGTTCATCTTCAAAATTTAAAGAAATTGAGATGGAATCATCTGCATTGGAGTAGTCAAATAATCGTAATTTCAAATATGAGCTACAGTATTTCTAATTGTTTCTTCATATTTGAATATCTACTATTCATCTTCAAAAGTGATATTTTATTCTAAAATATCAAACCCCTTCGATATATTAAGATCTGTCTCTATATTATACTTGGTTTTGTATATTAGATTCACATATCAATCTTCAAGAATAAGTTGGTTATATTAAGATTTGCCTCTATATTATAGTTGGTCTTGTATATTAGGTTCACATATCAATCTTCAAGAATAAGTTGGTTTTGTAAATTAGGTTGAGGAAAAAAATTTGTTAAAAAATAAAAATTTAAGTAAAAATTAAATTATTAATTAACATATAGTTAGTGTAGGTGCAAAATATGAAAAAATAAATTATAAATATTATTATTAAAATAAATTTTTTAATCTAATGTAAAGTTATCACTTGAATGATTTTAAATTTATAAAAAATATATATTTTGAACTAAATTTTAAAGATATTTTGATGAAACCAATACTAATAATCATGCCAGGTTCTAATTGCTCGACTCATCTTTTCTCTCTCTCTCTCTCTCTCTCTTTCTGTAAAAGATGTACAAGTCAAGATAATGCCTTCATGACTACCGTAAAGTCGTATAAACAAAAAAACACTCTTCTCGAGGCTCTCCTCTCCTCTTTGTAGGGTGAGGCTTTCCTTTGTCTCTTGACAAAGCTCATTTCTCTTAGGCTTTGATTCTGGAGAGGTTTTCACAAGATGACAGAAGAGATTACACAACGTTGGGAATCACTAAGGCTTACGTAGGAGGAGCAAGAGGAGCTCACCATTCCAGATGAGGTTTTGTTACCTCTCAACAATAAAGGAAAAAACTGCTTGCTAGCAATGATCTTCAATGACAAAACCGTGAATAGAGAGGCCTTCAAGACTACTTATCAAAAAAAAGAGAGGCCTTCAAGACTACCATGGCCAAAGCTTGGAATACAGAGGGATGGATCACTTTCAAGGAGTTTGGAACAAACAAATTTCTTCTAGAGTTTCAGCATTGTACTGATAAAGAAAAAGTTATAAAAGGGAGACCATGGTCTTTTGACCGTCACTTGGTTTGCATGAAGGAGTTTGATGGAGAGCTATCCCCCACAGAGGTGCAATTCACCCATGAGCCTTTCTCGATTCAAATCCATAACCTACCTTTCGTTGGTATGAACAAGAGTGTTGGAGTTCTAGTGGGTTCGGGCCTAGGGAAAGTGCTTGAAGTGGAGGTTGACTCAAATGGCTATGGCTAGGGCAACTGTCTACGAACCAGAGTTGAAGTGAACATTACCAAGGCCCTTCCAAGAGGTCGTTTTCTTAAGGTTGGTGACAAGCAACATTGGCTCTCATTCAGGTACGAGAGACTACCTCTGGTCTGTTTCAACTGTGGTTTGTTAATGCATGGGAAAGGGAGGTGTGTCAAACTACCCCAAGATGCCAAGAACACCGAGCAGTATGGGCAATGGCTACGTGCAAATTCCCCCTTTGCACAAGGAAAACCTCTGAAAAAGTATGGTGGACCTGTGGGACAGGACCATGATCATGATCCCTCATGGAGGTGGAACAGCAACGAGGAAGAAGGTGGAACTTCCAACTTCAGGGCTACACCTACACAGGTAGAAAAAGTAGCTTCTGGTTTGGTCAAAGCAGGTGGAGGAAAAGCTGCTACATGTCCTCAAGACTATGATATCTCAGCCTTGGCAACACAGTGGACACCTGACAATAGCAGAATTGCTACCACCAAACATCCGGAGACCTGCCCTTCAGTTGCTATTCCTACTGACAGTCTGGACAGCATTCCAAAGGATCATACACTTGGTCAAACTCAGGTACACAAAATAAACTCTATTGACTCTTTTATTAAGGATGGGAAAACGAGGCCTGCTATGGACAACCATGCCTCAGTAGAAAATCTCCCTGTTAATAATCCCAATGTGGATCATGACATGAGAATCCCCCCACCCAATAAACCTGCCATAGCCAGGTCTTGGAAAAGGAAGGCTAGAGGGCAACAAAGTGTCCTTACAGATATTACAAACAAAACCACAGCCCATACTCGGGTAACAAACACTAAGAGGAAAGCTCAGGAAATTGACAACATTTCTAGTCAGGAAGTTAACAAGAAACCAAATCTAAGACCCATGCATGTAAGGAGCAAATCTAAGACCCTCGAACAGTTCAAGAACTTCACCTCTTGGTGAAAACAAAGCTTCCCAACTCTATTTTTCTGTTGGAAACCAAGTGTAGACGTGACAAACTGGAAAAACTAAGAATAAAACTGGGGTTTGACAGCTGTTTTTGTGTGGATAGTAGAGGAAGGAGTGGTGGTTTGGCTTTACTTTGGAACTCATCCATTGAAGTGGATCTCCTCACCTACACTAACTAGCATATCTCTGCTAAGGTTAAAACTATCTCAAATAACTTTAAGTGGATAATTACAGGCTTCTATGGTCACCCAAGGACCTCAAAGAGACATGAAAGCTGGAGTCTGTTAAAGGCTCTTAAACCTGAAGCTAGTACCCCTTGGCTTTGTTTTGGAGATTTCAATGAGATCACCCATCAAGAAGAGAAAGTCGGGGCCTCCCTTAGACCTCACAGACAGATGCTGAGTTTTAGAGAAACTTTGTATTCGTGTGGCCTGTATGACTTGGGTTTTTTTGGTGATAGATTTACCTGGGCAAACAACAGGGAGGGGGACCAATTCACTAAAGAAAGACTTGATAGGACTTGTGGCAACAGAGCTTGGATGGAAGAGTTTGGCAATCATGCAGTAACACACCTGGAAAGTACTCAATCAGACCACAACCCAATTCTAATTCAGTCAAAGGGGCAAGCTTTGGCACATAATAGAGGCAGGATTTTTAGGTATGAAGTTGCATGGAGTAGGAAGGGGGAATGTGAGGAGATTATAAAAAAAGCCTAGGACTCTTCAACCCAGAAGCCAGGTGCTATACAAAGAACCTTACAAGGCCTCAGATTCTATCAGGAGGATTTAAAAGTGTGGAACAAACACAACTTTAAGAACCAAGGGAGGTACCTAAAATCTAAAACTGAGCAACTAGAACAATTGAAACACTTGAATCAAGGCAGTTAAGTACTGAGATAAAGCTTGGGCAGAAAGAGTTAAATGACCTCATGGATGTAGAAAATCTCAAATGGCAGCAAAGAGCAAAACAGGCCTGGCTTAAGAATGGGGATCGAAATATTAAGTTTTTTCACAAATGTGCAAGTCAGAGAAAGAAGATCAATACCATCAGTAAGATCCAATCCAGCTCAGGTCAGGAGACTAGTGATCCTCAGGAGATAAGCCATGTCTTCCAATAGTTCTTCACTGAACTGCACACAACATCCCAACCAGTGGGTATTGCGGAATGCCTTGCAGCAATGACAAAGGTAGTCACAGAGGATATGAACTTGGTTCTATCCAAACCTTTCACAGCTGAAGAGATCAAAACAGCAGTTTTCAGTATGAATCCATTAGGCTCCCCAGGGCCAGATGGTTTTCCAGCAAAGTTCTTTCAAGAGCACTGGGATACAGTAGGCCCTAGAATCTATGAGGCAGCTTTAGAGGCTCTGAATGGGGGAAAATGGGATGGAAAGCTAAAAAAAACTTTTATAGCCCTTGTCCCAAAGAAGACAAACTCAACTCAGGTCACAGATTTCAGGCCCATTAGTCTTTGCAATGTCTTCTACAAAATCATTGCAAAGACTTTAGCAAACAGACTCGAATCTGTGTTGCCTGAGCTCATTTCCCCTACACAGACAACCTTTGTTCCAAGGAGGCTTATAATCGACAATGTCATTGTGGCTTTTGAAGCCTTACATACCATGAAAGTCAGACTGAAGGGCAGAGAAGGATTCATGGCCTTAAAACTGGACATGAGCAAAGCGTATGACAGGATTGAGTGGGATTTCTTGGCTGCTATAATGGCAAAAATGGGATTCTCAAACTATTGGATTGGATTAACCATGACTTGTGTCACCTCAGTTACATACTCCCTCATAGTAAATGGAATACCTCAACCTTTTTTCTACCCCGCTCGAGGTTTGAGGCAAGGAGACCCCCTATCCTCTTACCTCTTCATTTTATGTGGTGAAGCCCTCAGCTGTTTACTCAATAGGGCAGAAGACAAGGGTTACATCACTGGTCTTCCCATCAGACAGAACCACCTGCACTTAAACCACCTCTTTTTTGCAGATGAATCTTTACTTTTCTGCAAGGCCAACTCAATTGAATGGAGTCATTTGTTCCACCTGCTGGACACATATGAGAAGGCATCTGGGCAAAGGTTAAACAAGGAGAAAACCTCAATTTATTTCAGCAGGAATACTAGAGAGGAGACTAAAGGGATAGTAACAAACATTGCTGGGATTAGAGGGACCAACTCATATGAGAAATACTTGGGATTACCAGCCCTCAATGGAAAATCTCGAACCTCCTCCCTCAAAGGGGTCTTAGAAAAAGTTCAGGTAAGGCTAAACAGCTGGCAAACCAAGTTAGTCTCTCAAGCAGGGAAGGAGATTCTACTCAAAGTTGTAATCCAGTCAATACCCACCTATTGCATGGGGATATTCAAGCTGCCAAAACAGTTAATTCAAGATCTTAACAGACAGATTAGGTCCTTCTGGTGGGGGCACCAAACTCAAGACCAAAAGATCTACTGGGTAGCATGGAAACAGATGAGTAAGTCCAAGAAGTCAGGTGGTTTGGGACTCAGAGATTTTGAGAATTTTAATGCAGCCTTACTGGCCAAGCAATGCTAGCATATTCTATCCTTTCCAGACTCACTAGCAGCAAAGGTTCTCAAAGAAAAATATTTTAGAGGAAGACACTTTCTCACAGCTAAAGTGGGCAACAACTCCTCTTACCTATGGCAGAGTTTTATCTCTGCCAAACCTCTGCTTGAGGAGGGATTAATTTGGCGTATTGGGGATGGACAATCAGTGACTATCTGGAATGACAAGTAGATTCCTCAAAAATCCACTTTTAGACCTCAAAGCTCAATCAGATTCCTACCTGCAGACTCTAAAGTTGCTATGCTCATCGACCACTCCACTCACCAATGGGATCTTCCCATGGTAGCAACTCTTTTTGATAGCACAGAGGCTGCAATCATCAAAAGCATACCCCTCAGTCCCTTCCAGAAGGCAGATAAGCTGATATGGAGATGCACCCCCATTGGTATTTTCTCAGTCAAGACTGCTTACTACCTAAAGGCTGACATGGAAAAGAGAGAGGAAGGCCAAGCTTCTGAGCTAGCGAGGGAGGTGGAACCTTAGACAAAAATCTGGGGATTGCAGATCCCAAATGCTACAAAATCCTTCCTATGGAAGGCCTGCCTAAATGCACTTCCCTCAAAAAACAAACCTTTATCAGAGAAAGGTGACAACAGACTCCTTTTGCCCCATCTGTTGTTTACATCCAGAAACAATTGAGCATGCTTTGTGGGAGTGTTTAGCTGCCCAGGATGTCTGGGGGCAATGTAGTAGGAAGCTCCAAAAAAAAAAACAAGTCTACAATATCAGTCTTTCAAACACCTGGTAGAGAGTTTCCTTGAAAGCCTAGAAGATGAAGAGATGACTGAGTTTGCCATCACAGCTTGGAAGATATGGAAGAGAAGGAATGATCTAATCTTTAACAGTACTTTCATGCACCCCAATACTCTCATTCATCAAACCAAAGCCTTCATTGAAGAACTCAGCCAAACTCAGCATGACTCCAAGACATCAACTACTGACATGAGTATGCCATCTCAATGGGACCCTCCTCCCCATGGGATGTTAAAACTTAACTAGGATGCTGCCCTCGATAAGATCAACTGCAAGGTGGGTGTTGGAGCTGTTATCCGAGATTGGGAAGGAATGGTCAAGGCCACCATGAGAATGAACCATGATCTATTTCCAGACCCTTTGCTGGCAGAAGCCTTTGCACTACTGCAAGCAGCCATCTTTTGCAAGAGTCTAGGCTGGAAGGAACTAATCGTGGAAGGAGACTCCTTACAAGTTGTCAACTACCTAAGGGCAGAGGAAGTCACTGATTCTTATGTGGGAACAATGATTAGTGATACTAAAAATGTCCTGAATTCTTTAACTGCTTGGTCTGTAAGACATACCCGTAGAGCTAGTAACATTATATCTCATGTTTTAAGTCGTGATGCACTTACTATTGGTGATAGTATCAGGTCTGTTGGTACTATACCTGTTTGTATTCAAACTCTGCTTTGAGCTTAATAGATGGGAATTTACATCCAAAAAAAAAAGATAATGCCTTCACAGTACACGGGTGGTGCCCCATAGGCCATAAAGTCATTTCCTTCTGTGAAGAACAGCCAAGCAGGAGAGACAGAACTCAGCGTCACATTGGGCAAGTCATTATTGCGTGCACTTGTCGTATCACTCGCTCTAATTTGTCACGATTTCACTCGCTATGAATGGAATGAGTATCACATTTATTTCTTTTGGCTCGACATGCAAACCTTTTATGGGAATTCTTTTTACAGTTTGGGATGATTTTCCTTTCTCCTAATTAAAAATTGAAGCTTGTTGAAATTCCAAAGAAAGATTTTTGAGTTCCTAAGGGTGTGTTAGGCTCATGCAAGTAATTAAATGAAAAACCCAGAACCAGAGCTCTGAGCTCCGATCAATCAGAGTAGAACAAACATAAAACAAGTAGACTTACCTTCATGATGCCGACGATGGTTCCACCATAGCCAGGAAAGTTTTCCAGACCACTGACCACATTGGCGGTGTTGAAGAAAGTCTGGGCATGAGCCGCCAGAAACACGAAGAGGCACATCGACGGCACCGGAGGCCGAGGGATCAACCCGACGACGGAGGACCAAATGAGGAAATAGCCCAGGAAGCACTGGATCGCACCGGCAGCATGGACCATCCATGGACCACGGAGACGCGCGTTACGGAGGGTGACGGAGGAATAGAGAAGGCCTGAGAGGACGCCAGCGTTGGCGCCAATGTCCTTGAAGACGGAAACGGTGTCGAGGGTGGATTGATCATATGACTGGGTTGATTTAAGAACCGAGGAGTAGATGCCGAAGGTGTAGGATGCACCACAGCTACACTGGATCCATATGCTGGCAATCGTAGCCATCCATCTGCTGCTCGGCATCTCCATTTCTCTCTCTATTCTCTCTCTCTCTCTCTCTCTCTCTCTCGTCTCAGATCATGATCGACGTGTGCTTTGTGCGTCTTCTTGTCTGGATATTCATTACTCGGTAGGCTATCGTCATGGTTCGTATTTCGTTATAGAAAAAATCTACTCAACCTCCTACTATTCACATCACACTCCACACTCCATCTTTTTTTTAATTTTTTTTTTAATTTTTTTTATCAAATATATTTTTATATGAATAGTGAATAAAAAATTATAAATAATTTAAAAAAAATAAATTCAAAAAAAAATTTTAAAAAATATTAAAAAATATTAAAAAGTATGGAGTGTGGAGTGTGAGGAGGTTGTGTAGCAAAACTCTTCGTTATAATATTACAGATAAGGACACGCTTCGCTACAATTTGTCGTAATTCGTAAATTACTTAAAAAAGACAGAGAAATCATATAAGACCTAAATCTAATATTTTGTGGAAAATATATATTCTAATATTCGATATTATTTAATTCAAGCATTATTTTTTATTTTCTCAAATTATAGAAAAATTCTATAAAAAAAAATCTTAAATATCATAGATAAATGTTACTTTTACAAATAAATATATAAAAAAAATATTATTCTTACTTGACATAATAAAAAGGTCTGTGAAAATAATTATTTTCGCATTATTTTCCATAAAATAATATTAGGAATCCAATTGGTAAGATTATGAATTTTTATTTTATTTTATTTGTAGGCAACAATGCTAGGGGTTGCCTAGAATGTATTTCTGGCATGTTCCTAATGCATTTGAATTTCTTTTTTAAATATTCTTAACTACTAAAAAATACACAATTTTTTTAATAATTATTTTTTTAATTATAAAAAAAATTAAAATATCCGAACGGTAATTTTGAACATTAATTTTGAGGGGCTAAGTATCATTTTTCTAACATTTTTACATATTAATATAAGGTTTTTAACACATTTCAAATGTATAAATGTTTAGGCTATACAACTCCAATTTTAGGTTTTCAATTAAATAGGTGAAATTTAACGAATTATTTATAGAGGATAAAATATGCTATTAATCTTAGAATAAGATCTTTGATCGAGCCAGCACAGCTCATGTTCCCGTACGGGAAGGAAAGCATTGCTACTTTCAACTGTTCAACTAAAATATTGTACCATTAAAATTAACTCACTGGACCCTCAAAAATATAAAAAGTTCCAATTTACAATCTCCATTAATACTTTACCATTAAAAATGTGTCATTTCTCTTACTTTTCATTCATCTCAACAACCATAATTAAATATAAAAATAAAATTAGAGACAGTTATAAGTTATGTAAATACTGTACAACTGTTTTGAAAAAAAAATAAAGTCAATCGCTAAAAAATTATTTTTTCATATGACTCTCATAATTACTCTTTTTTTCAAAAAGAATATTGCACACTTTATAATTACAAATATTATTTTTCATATATTAAGTATTAGTGTTTAATAGATAGAGTGCATAAAATATTAATTATAATAATTTAGAGTGTAGAATATAAACTCTTCAATAATTTAAATATTTGGTCTATATGTAAATTTTACATAAATAAATTTACATACTTTTTAATGCAATAAATTAGATTATAAAGTTATTTATATTAAAAAAATAGATTTAAGATATTATATTAAATTATGTCGATATATAAATTTTTATGCTTAAAATTTATTTTGTAAATAAGTAGGACAATGCTAGAATGACTACCAAATGTGTCCACCAAATGTGCACATTAGTGCAAATGAGTTTTTCTTTTTCTTTTTCTTTAAACATTTTTTAAACATCCTTAACAATTAAGAAAAAATTAAAAAAAAATAGAAATTCATTAATAATCATTTCCTTAATCATTAAGAAGAAAATAAAAATAAAAATAAAAATATATAAGTAGATATATTTGATAATCATACTATCGTTTTCTAAATAAATAAGTAAATCGTACTTTTCTTTGAGAAATCCCACGGTGACAGTGCAATTGTTTGTTAAGTTATCTTGGGGAGAACGTGATTGTTTGTTAAGTTGGTGACGTAGTGTAATCCTTGGCTCTCACATATGATATATACAAGTTCCAAATATAAATTTGGTGCAAGCTCGTTATAAAAAAATGGATCATACTATGAAAACTAACTTTTTCTTGATAGAATCCACATTTTTACAAAATATTTGTACAAAGTTTATACATTTGAGCTTGTACATAAGATTACTATTACATTTTGGTGGAGTGGTGATTATTAATTGAGAAGTGCTAAACCTATAAATAAATTTACAAATTGATGTAATTTGATGTTGTACGTTAGATCTATTTTATAATAAAAAGAAATTTATAATTTAACGTACCACATTAAACTATGTCAGTTTATAGATTTACTTTTGTGAGAATCTTTTGTGGCTAAAGCATTACTTTTGTTAAATTGTTATACCACGCTTTAAAACATAGAGTGAGATTGTGATTTTTATAAATCCCTTTTGGCGGTTGAGAGCTTTGATTATAATCTATATTCTATCCATGTGGTAATATATGACACGATTGATAAATTTGAAATAAAACAAGCGGATTTAAATTAAATATGAATGAATTTGAGTCAGAATGGGTTAACGCAATATAATGCAATTAAAAAATTGATCAATTACGGATCAACCTGTGATACCGCACGATCAACCTATATAACGCAAGTAAATTATATCTTTAAATTTTACAAATGTTTAATTTTATGTCATTTTTGTTGTTGGTGAGACGTAATATTATTTCTTTTAAATTTTCCGTGTTGCGTATTCTACTTCCATTTATTTTACATTTGGAAAAAAGGAAAAAACATAAAATTTCTATCTGCTTCTTGATGGATTCCATTATTGGAAAGTATATATAGAAGATAATTGGAAAGTATATATAGAAGATAAGGAAAAGAATAGGATTCAAGCTTGGGGAGCGGAGTCAGACTAGAATTTTTGTGAGGAGGCTATTGTTAGTATATATTAAAAAAATTCGAAAAAAGCTATATATATAATTTTTTTTTTAATTAGAGTGCATTAAAACTAAATTAGAGGTATAAGAAGAGAGAGTGAGATGTCTCATATAAAACTCCTATAACAATGATTGTAGTATTCTGAAGTGTGTTGCTAGAGAACGGCCCGGGTTCAGTAGCCCCGCGGTGCACTATTGATTTAATGTCCCTTTTTTCTTTTTTTCTTTTTTCTTTTCGATTTTGCATAATCATGTTTCTTTCTTTTTCTTTTTAATTTTTTAAATAAAAAAAATTAAAATGACTTTTAAAATAAAATAGGGCTCTGTCATCAATAAGAGCATCCCTCAGATGTCTAAAGTTTCTAATTTTCTAAATTTTAGGAAAAAAGTTTAATTTTTGTTTTATAAAAATCCCTCTTAATCTGGTTTTTTATTTTAGGAAAAGATTTTGGGATGTGAAGAGTTGCTCCATAAATATGAAGAGTTACTATTCATTTCTAAATCATTTTTTATAAATATTTTTGTTAACGTTGTGTTTCACACACCTTTAAGCTAAGTTCCAGCAACTCAGATCTTCAAAAACGAGCTTTGCACAAGACAAAAATTAATGTGGTTTTGAGAGGATGGCCTTGGGGCTGGAAAACCTCCGATACCAAAGTTAGTTAATATTCTTAGAGTGTCGTAAATAAATAAATAGAAACCAAAGAAAGTTTTCCAACACTTGGAGCTTGCTATTTATACCATGGCTGGGAGGGTGTAGATAGTCTTTTTCTTACAAAGTCTATGCTTCTTTTGGTGTTTGTCGTCAAACTTCATTTAATGTGGCGTGGCTCTATGTCGGCTTCATAAATGTGGCGTGTGACTTAATTAGCAAAGTCATTAATGCGATGTGTTTCCTTGACCCCTGACCTAATTTACCCTAGTCGTAGATGACCCGATGCCCCTGAATCGAGGGTCCTCCGTATTTCCCGTGTGTTCTATGTACATACTGTTTTCGAGGGCAGTCACAGTGTGTCAGATTGATCTGTCTTGTCGACTAGAAGGCGCGCCCCTTCCTGTTTGACATTCCATTCCTTACTGGGATAAGGAACCTCATTAGGCTGGATCCCAGGGTCGAGGTGGGCCTTTCCTAGGGGAAAATTCCCTTTACAATTTTATTCTAAAAAATAAAACAATTTTTTTCTTCCAATTATCTACACTCATTTTTCATGCTCATATTTATTATAATTTTAAGTAATAATTTTAAAAATAATTTAAATAATTATGAAAATGTAAAAAAAAAAATTAAAATATTATCGTACTTGCAAAAAATAATTTAAAATTTTGTTTAAAATATTCGCTAGAGAATAATCGTTCAAAACATAAGAAAAAATATAAAATAATAAGTAGTTAAATTTGTAAATGGAAGTGAGAAAAAAAAATTAATAAAAAAATATTATTTTAATAGAATAGATAAATGATAGGGAATGAAACGTAGAAGATTTTTGAAAGATGAGTAAAACTTAAAAAAAAAATTAAAAAGTATATCTTTTAGCTAAATTTTAGAGAAATTTATAGAGAACTAACTTAATGTCAATTATCTAATAACGCCAATTGCACAAATTAATGCCATAACAAAATCTTATTCCATTATCCAAGTTCAACTTTACCATAAAAAGTCAGATAATTGCCTCGTTGCACTAGAACAAAATCTTTTGCTCTTTCTTCAGAAAAGGCCCCTGAGTGGATCTCCAATAAAGATGTGCTTTTTTTTACTTCAAACCTAACATTTTTAAAGCCAACATCAGGTACACCCTGGGGTTAATGCACCCGGAGCCGTTCCCCAGAGTTGATAAGAATTTTAAAGTAGAAGGCTAGGTAAAATTGACAAGAAAGACAAAAGAACTACAGTTCCAGGTTCATGTTCTTTGCCTGAGTCAAATAAAGTCTTTTTTAGTTGTTAAACTCATCTGAATTCAATTTAGTTCAATCTAATTTTAAACTAAGTCTAATATCTAAACACTCAACTCTCAAATTATTAAATTCATCTCAACTTAAAACCTCTTTACACGTGAGACCCACAACTTTTTTCAATTCAACACTTCTTTACACGTGCAACCCACCTTTTTCAATTTCTTTCTATTATAATAAGCACCTATCGCGCTTCTACAGGAATGAACAATAAATTTTCTAATTCCATTTAGATAATCCGTGTTTAGCGTGTTGTGTCTTTTCTATCCTTCTATTCTCATCTTGTGTGTCCATTTATACGATGTGTTTTTAGTATTTTAATTCAACTGTGTTAAGTGTCGGCAGCTTTACCTTTTTTTAATCTTTCAGCCTTTTGCTTTTCTCTTTATGTGTAAGCTCCCTCAAATCCTCTCTCATTGTCGGCTCTCTCCCTCCTAAGTTCTCTCTCTAAATTCAAAAACTCTCTCTTCTCTCTCTCTTAGCCTCGAGTGGCTTGACGCCGTTAGCAGCCACGGACCAGGTCGGACAGCACCCGTTCTCAAAGGTCTTGGCGCCGTTCTCAAAGGTGGGCTCACGGTGAATATTAAGTCAGAGATATGCTCTCAGATGTGAAATTTAGTTCACCAGCTAGCATACCATGGAAAGCCCTATAGTACCAGAGTTGATCTCTCTATTCATGTATGTAAATATCTTGCTTTTTTGATATTTTATATTTTGAAGAAATTTGTATTTTTTATTGGGTTTCTACAACTGATGCTTTGATTTCAGGCACAAGCATCAATCTGTGTAAGCCGAAATATGAGATGGTGGGAGAAGAACCAAAAAGAAAAGAAGAAAAAAAAGTAAGAAGCGTGTAGTACCAGAGTTGATCTCTCTATTCATGTATGTAAATATCTTGCCTTTTTGGGATTTTATATTTTGAAGAAATTTGTGTTTTTCATTGGGTTTCTAGAACTGATGCTCTGATTTCAGGAACAAGCATCAATATGTGTAAGTCAAAATTTGAGATGGTGGGAGAAGAACCAAAAGAAAAGAAGAAAAAAGAGTAAGAAGACATGAAAGAAAAAGAAAGAAAAAAAAAATTGCTTTTGGGTGGATACAGATGAAAGATGATTGAGTTAATGGAAAACCTCTTTCTGTGGTTTTGGTAGTTTCTGTGGGTAGTTAAGTGGTGGTCGGCCTTTCTTGGTGCTCCCCACGAGAACCATCAAAGGGGACTTCAAGCCTTTGTTGTAGATTTCTGAGCCTTTTTCTTGTAAGGGACTTCAAGCCTTTGTTGGTATGCTCAGAATTCTCTTCTCACATATGTTGTCTCTGTCTTACTGGAAGAAAGGCCATAAGTGTAAATAGTAAAGTCCACGGGTTACAGAAAGTGTTTGATATGCATCTTCATTTTCATAAACTTTTACGAATATGACTGATCTATGATTATAAAAATGATACAAAAAATAAAGTAATAAAAAAAATAATGATTAAAGTGTTACCAGAGATGAAGTTATTAGCGGAGATGAAAGTATTTTTGTTTATTTGTATTTTATGTCAAAGCGACCTCAGGAAAAGTAAATCAGCGCTAAATGTGCTTTAAGTATTGAATAAAGTTTCCCTCCATTAAGGGATATGGGTTCTCAAGAAAAATATGTATCCTGTAAGTAATGAGTAATGATATCATGAGTTGAGATTATGAAGAAGTCATGATCCTGCCCAAATAAAAGACATCCACCCACTTCATAAAAAAGTCTATGCCTATTTAATAAATGGTGTACAGTGATTAATAAAACGACCTTAATTATGATTTATCATTACATGCTTTGGATAAAATTACGAACTCCAATCATTGCATCTTTCATCACACACACACATATATATATATAAGGACCATTGCAAATCACAAGAATTAATTTAATATCCAAACCTTATCTTAAGGTTAATATCTTTGCATCCTCTTTTCCTTAAAAAGGAACTTTACACAGTTGCCAACGTTTGTAGACTTTATTTATTATTGGTTTCGACAAACGGGAGGGCGGCCCATGTGTTTGGTTTTTTCAAATCAAATATAGGGGTATTTATATATATTAGCATCCAATGAAGTTACTTTTCCAACAATATGTGATATTTGTAGCATATATATATATATATTGCATTGTGTTAGCAGTCGGTTGATGATAATTAGTAAAACTAAAAAAAGCTTTAATTGATGCATGCATTGAATGACACACATAATTCTGTATATGAGATGGCCATTAATTCAACAATTATTATGACACATATTACTATTATTATATATAACCATTACTATATATTACTAAATATTACTATTATTATATAATAAGATGAATGGTGTATAGTGATTAATAAAACGACCTTAATTGTGAACTATCATTGCATCCTTTGGATAAAGTTATGAATTCCTATCGTTGCATCTGTCATCAGCAGCCGATGCATCATTATATATATCTTTCTATATATATATATATATATTGCAAGTATTATAATGAGGTTATAATGTATTGATAAACAACAGAATTCTTTTTTTTTTCATGTGAGTAAAAGAATAAAATATTTAGTAAATTATTAGCTTTATGGTAAAAAGCAATTAAGTAGAGTCCTAGACTTAGACATATCGATTGTGGGGTGATGATTTCTTCTTGGATCTATTCATCTTAATTTCTTCTTGTGTTATCATTATTGCAAACTTTATGTGAGATAGAGTCACAGATCCATTATTTACATCTCCAAAATATGCAAAATTAAATAAGTTATAAAGTGTGCTCGAGCTTCAATGTTTCACGTGATTCATGTCAGTTGCATTATGTAGTATTTTTCAAAAATTTATATTTTATATTTTTTCCATTCTTTGGCATTTGACTTCCTTGATTCCTATTAAAGCTGTTGTGGCTTCACCAATGTTGGAGTTTACACTGAGAATGAGAATTTGAGCGAAAGATAGCAATTGGCCGTGTTGTGATTTATAGAGAGAGGACCTAGGCTAACCCGTGTTGTGATTTATTGATAAAATTACTCTGTTCATAATGATTACTTATTCAATGGATTAATTTTGACTAACATCATTACATTACTTTTGGATTGAAAAATAATGTAATTACTTGGATCCATACTAACATCTTTTACATTGAGCCGAGACAACTTTAAAATAATATAATGACAGCCTTACTCGGCGGTCTTCATAATGATAGCTTTTGGTAATGACAAACTCAATTCCGTCATCATGTAATGACAAACCCAATTCCCTTCAAGCTAGTATAACTAACTATGAACTCTATTTTTTTTTTCTTGTCTCGTCACTTACTGGAAGAAAGGCCATGAGTGTAAATAGTAAAGTCCACGGGTTACAGAAAGTGTTCGATATGCATCTTCATTTTCATAAGCTTTTACGAATATGACTGATCTATGATTATAAAAATGATACAAAAAATAAAGTAATAAAAAAAATAATGATTAAAGTGTTACCAGAGATGAAGTTATTAGCGGAGATGAAAGTATTTTTGTTTATTTGTATTTTATGTCAAAGCGACTTTAGGAAACGTAAATTAGCGCTAAATGTGCTTTTAAGTATTGAATAAAGTTTCCCTCCTATAAGTAATGAGTAATGATATCATGAGTTGAGATTATGAAGAAGTCACGATCCTGCCCAAATAAAAGACATCCACCCACTTCATAAAAAAGTCTATGCCTATTTAATAAATGGTGTACAGTGATTAATAAAACGACCTTAATTATGATTTATCATTACATGCTTTGGATAAAATTACGAACTCCAATCATTACATCTTTCATCACACACACACATATATATATATAAGGACCATTGCAAATCACAAGAATTAATTTAATATCCAAACCTTATCTTAAGGTTAATATCTTTGCATCCTCTTTTCCTTAAAAGGAACTTTACACAGTTGCCAACGTTTGTAGACTTTATTTATTATTGGTTTCAACAAACAGGAGGGCGGCCCATGTGTTTGGTTTTTTCAAATCAAATATAGGGGTATTTATATATATTAGCATCCAATGAAGTTACTTTTCCAACAATATGTGATATTTGTGGCATATATATATATATATATATTGCATTGTGTTAGCAGTCGGCTGATGATAATTAGTAAAACTAAAGAAAGCTTTAATTGATGCATGAATTGAATGACGCACATAATTCTGTATATGAGATGGCCATTAATTCAACAATTATTATGACACATATTACTATTATTATATATAACCATTATTATATAGAACCATTACTATATATTACTAAATATTACTATTATTATATAATAAGATGAATGGTGTATAGTGATTAATAAAACAACCTTAATTGTGAACTATCATTGCATGCTTTGGATAAAGTTATGAACTCCTATCATTGCATCTGTCATCAGCAGCCGATGCATCATTTATATATATCTTTCTATATATATATATTGCAAGTATTGTAATGAGGTTATAATGTATTGATAAACAACAGAATTCTTTTCTTTTTCATGTGAGTAAAAGAATAAAATATTTAGTAAATTATTACCTTTATGGTAAAAAGCAATTAAGTAGAGCCCGAGACTTAGACATATCGATTGTGGGGTGATGATTTCTTCTTGGATCTATTCATCTTAATTTCTTCTTGTGTTATCATTATTACAAACTTGATGTGAGATAGAGTCACAGATCCATTATTTACATCTCTAAAATATGCAAAATTAAATAAGTTATAAAGTGTGCTCGAGTTTCAATGTTTCACGTGATTCATGTCAGTCGCATTATGTAGTATTTTTCAAAAATTTATATTTTATATTTTTCCATTCTTTGGCATTTGACTTCCTTGATTCCTATTAAAGCTGCTGGGGCTTCACCAATGTTGGAGTTTACACTGAGAATGAGAATTTGAGCGAAAGATAGCAATTGGCCGTGTTGTGATTTATAGAGAGAGGACCTAGGCTAACCCGTGTTGTGATTTATTGATAAAATTACTCTGTTCATAATGATTACTTATTCAATGGATTAATTTTGACTAACATCGTTACATTACTTTTGGATTGAAAAATAATGTAATTACTTGGATCCATACTAACATCTTTTACATTGAGCCGAGACAACTTTAAAATAATATAATGACAGCCTTACTCGGCGGTTTTCATAATGATAGCTTTTGGTAATGACAATCTCAATTCCGTCATCATGTAATGACAAACCCAATTCCCTTCAAGCTAGTATAACTAACTATGAACTCTATTTTTTTTTTCTTGTCTCGTCACTTATTGCCAAATATTCTTTCCTTAATTTTATATTCACTTTGCGTGTCAAGTCATTTCTCCTTTACTTACACTCGAATCCGAACTTAATTCTCTGCATCCTCTCTCTTCTTTTGCTCTTCTTTCTTTTTTTGTGTAAATGATCAAAGATGAATAATAAGCGCACAAGTTTTTTTTAATATATTTCAATCCATTAATATTATACTCTTGGTTTCTATATTTATTAAAATTTACTTTTTGTTTTCATTCATTAAATTATTCATTAATCATTTTTTTAAACCATATTATTTTTATAAAAAAAAAAAAAAAAAGTGTTTCACTCTACTAGCAACGTGCAAAATGCACGTTCCTCCCTACCTAATTCTATAAATATATCTAAACTCATCATAATATTCAAACACATTTAAACTCATCTTAATTTACTATTATTCATAAAGAACTCAAATCAATTCAACTAAACTTAACATCCAAAAGCAGCCTAAGACACCGTCAATTTTGAATTGATTAACTGATAATTTTATCGACGTGTAGGGCTTACGCATCAATAGGAATGGAGTGAGATGGGACGCAGTTTGAAGATTTGAGGTTAAAGAATTCCGGTAATGGTGCGCGTGTAACTATTGGAGTAAGTGAAATGCAGCTTCTTGAGTAGCACGTGAGGCTCATGCCATGTAGGGTCATTGTAATGCCATCCATGATAGGATTGGTAGTAAAACAAAGACGTTTTTCATCTAACAAAAAGTAACTATGAAGTTGGTCTCTAATTTTTGGGTATGATATACCTACAACTTTATTACAACCCATTTCACAATTAACCAAATGCAAGCCTAATAGGATAGGGGTCGCTTTCGGCCAAACCGAAGGTTGAAACACCCTCTTGGTGCTCTTTGGAGGGCATGCTGTTCAAATTCTTTTAAGTCAATTCACACATTGATCTGACCCCAACACCTAATTGGGGCAGTTTGCTCCCAAACCTCAAACTATAAAGAAGCTTACAATTTTGCACTCTCAATTAGAATCTAACTTTTAAGATTGAAGAAGAAAAGATAATGTGACAGACAATCTTAACTATCAAATATTAAAAGAAGGTGCCCATTTTGAAAGAGGCGAAATATGGATATAGTAAATGTAATTTCTCCTATTTATTCATGCCATTTTCTTGTTTAGATGGGGAGAGGCCGAGTCTGTGAGAGGCAGATTTTTCTCCCTTCTTTCGTTGGTCTCTGGAGGGAGATGGAGGCTTCCAGTGGAAGGGGGAGGGGTTCAAGAAGGGAGAGTTTTTTAGCAAGCAAGCAAGCAGCTTACTAATTGGGATACGGGGATTCTAACCCCAGATCATGACCTGACCACACTACGAATGGGATGGACGTGTCTGTAAATCTACAGTTATATATCGAACACTTGGTCAGTCAATATCTTTCAAATCCAAATGGAATAATATGCAACAATGCAATCACAATCAACATTCCTATAGAGAGAGACATTAGTATGGTTTTTTCAAATGTATCCAAAGAATATGAAGATTGCATCTATGCTTTCCCTTGGCAATACAATATATAACAATTTCAGCATAAATTCATCTCCTCTCACCCTGTTCACGAGCAATAGAAGCCGAGAGAATTCCAAGGTCGCGATTTAAAAAAGTTAATGCAGACTCACACTCGGATATTATTCTCGTTACAGAAGAGGGCTCGCCAGCAATTGTTTCGCACGAGCCAACAGCCAGAGATGCATGGGAGTCTCTAAGATTCCTCAAATTCCCTAGGAACTACAACCAATGCAGAACAGTCACCAAAATAGTGGTCAGGCCAGTTCTTTCACAAGCACAAATATTTCTTTGATGCAATCCATGAAAGGAAAAAATAAGTACTCAAGTGCAAGATTGTGAATCCATGTAATGAGTTATTAATTTTTTTTTATAAGTATGTAATGAGTTATTAATTAGACTTCTTTTTTAAGACTTGTTATCTATGATGTGATTCTCTGATGAAATCTATATTCAGGAATACATGAAAAAATAGAGAGAAAAGTACAACTGACATTTTTATCAATACCTCGCAAAATTATTTGGGCTGAAGTTGGGAGACCCTGAATGTTTGACAGTCTTCAAAAACCTCTAGGTTCATTTTATTTCTCTCTTTTTTTTTCTCACTTTTTTGCGTATGACCATGTCTTCCATGTAATTCATATTTTGAAAAACAAAAAACCAAAAGTTTGAAGGGAGAGAGAGAGAGAGAGAGATTTTAGACTGAATACGTGTGAAGTACTCGCATACATCATGGTAGCATTCAAGCAAACCCCACCTCACTGGACGTGCTTGTGTAAATACACTCCCAGAAAGAAACAGTAAGAAAGAAAGAAATCAGCATTATAAACTGAGAAGTAAAGTTTTTGATTGAATGAATGCTTAGATTGCATACAGAGAATTAATATGAAAACACAATGTACCAACTGTAGAATTATGGAAGATTTGAGAAACTATGAGGAATGAACTTCATAAATGCACATTTATGGAAAATATCGAACTTGGGAAAGCTGGGTTCAGAAATTGCATATACACATATCCATGCATATAGAGTAACTAATGTTAGTAGTAGTAAACCACCACCAGCAATTTAGCTGGGTTCATGTGCCAACCTAATATGAAAGCCAATATGAAAGGAAACTTACAAACCACATAATGAGAATATCCAAGTGATGGATACCTAGAGAGAAATCTGAAACCAGACTAAAAAACATAAAATAAATAAAATCAAAGATAAAACGTATCAATAAGCTACAATGAAATACCTTCAAAAGCATTTTGTATGCATCCAATAAGCGATTGGCAGCTGGGCCAAACCCATGGAGCTGTGGTACCTCCATCATATGTGTCCAGGGACGAATTTCCTACAAGATATGAATTCTATTTCAGAAACTGGATGACAGTGAGGGTAGAAATCAAGAATCCCAAGAAGTTTGATGCAAATATTCCTCAGCATAAAAAACAGAAGTCACAAATTTTACAGGGATTGCAAAAAGTTCAATAGATTCTATCTTGGAACTTTTCAACATAGGATGATGACACGGGGTGTCAAGAAAGAGTGAGTTGAGGTCCAACAAATAACAATAACTTCTCATAATATTCACCACCAAGGGTGGTGATTCAATAGTGTCCTTGGGTTACTCCCATGTGGTTTGGCATGTATTAGGTCTTGAATTCGAATCCATGTTTGGATTCGAATTAGACTATTAGTATTAGCTGCCTAAGGACTCATTGAATTCCCTAGTGGGTTCAGGGTCACTCTCGGGTAGGGAGACCACCTCTAGTTACCCCTCCAACCCTTTTTTATTAGGGAAAAAAACTTCTCACAATCATCAAAACTATGCTAATATCTCTCTCTCCCTCCCTGCCTCTCTCTCTCAAACCACATTAAACAAGATGAGATCATTTATCACAATGATGCACATAGAGATGGGTGTGGTGGACATGCCATCTTCCGGATTCTCCCGATGCACCACAGCCAGCAAAATTTATATATAACCTTCCCTTCTGAAATTTGAAATTCAATGGATTTGTCCTTTTTGCTCCATTGCCAAATGGGATCCAAAAATTGTAGTTACCCAAATTTACTTATCATAAAAAAACATAGTAGTTACCCAAATTTCCCCTGATGGTTGTCAACAGTAAGACCGTGACCTTAGCCTAGCTAACCTCTGTGCATAAGGAGTCCAACCCTGAACCCAGCCTTTTACTCTTTTGTCTTCAGTCAAGAAACTGCCCTTCTAAACGGCAAAAACCCACTATGAGACTGACCAGGAGTCGCAACTTTTGTCCCAACACTGATGAACGACTATAAAAAATATTACCACCCCCTTGAAGCTCACCACAAAATGATTTTAAGCCATTACCATCTCTTCCTTTTGGAGAAGAACTCCACATACCCATCCCAATGATCAATTTTTTTAAACCACGAGATGAGCTGTAAAAAACTGAAACGGAAAGAACATTGACCGAGAACGAGAGAGAGAAAATGAACAATAACTTACATCAGACAAACATGTTAATCATACATCTCACAATACAACTCATAATCACTGCCAGAAATAGGCTGGCGTAGTTCATATTATCAGCTCAAAATATTATGTATACAAATATAACGCATACATGGCATTTAATAATCTGTCAGAAAAGAAAGTGAGATGATCAAATATTCTAAAAGCAGATTTAATGAAAAATAGAAAAAGAAAAGCAGGCCACCTTGGTGTAAATCATATTGAATGATCTTGCAGTTTCTAGAAAAGATTCCAAATGTGCCCGCAATTGGGATTCAACCTCAGCGTACTCCTCATCTGGGTTGTAAGCATGCTACATACGAGGAAAAATACAATCACAATGATGCAAAAAAAGTAAAGACAATGCATAACTTATAGCATGCATATTTCAGAGGTACATAGAAAATATAGCAATGCATTCAAAATTGAGTGCCCATTATAGATGGAGTGGATTAGAATGCATTAAAAAGATAAGAGTTGAAAACATATTCAAAATGAATCTTCATAGAGAAAAGACCACAAAACGTGTATTTCCTGCTCTATTTCCTTCTAGCCAAGATCCAAACCTAAGATGCTCTGAAACCACGCCCTACCCCTCTGACTTGAAAGGCCTGGGGGGCACACAATTGTTCTGTCACTAAGAACTACTACAGAAACCTAAAAAATAATCTAAAAACTACATGTAATAGTGCTCAAATTTTCTTTTCTTTTTTTGGCTAATAGAAGTAATTAAATGCACAAAATGGAGCACAATCCCAGTACACATGAGAAACATAGCAGAGAATGCCCGAAAAGAAAACACGAAACCCAAAACTCAAACTGGGCTCTTAGATGACAAAAATCCATAGAGAGAGAAGAGAAAGCCACTTGTCCCTATAATCCACTCGCACAGAGACCTCAAAACAAATGCTTCAATTGGACTACAGAAAGCTCTTGAACTTTTATGTTAATTTGAAGAGGAATTCTCCACAGCTTTAATTTCTTAAATGACAAAACACAGTGCCAAGAACTGTAAAAAATGTGAAAGTAATAAGTTAGGACCATTTTCATCAACACAAACAACTGATGGAAGAATTTATAGATGGTCTTTGCTAAAATATGAATTTGAGGGAAGCAAGAAGTTGAATCACCTTACCCATTGAAAACTTAGGAATATGCCCATGCCAGCAACAGGTGGGAGTAGAGAACACAACCTAAACTGAATTGTTCTAATGCATCCAACTTACTTGACTTAATAATAAGCTTATTATGACGAAAAATTATTGAGGAACAGAAAACACCTGGCTGTTATTTTGTGTAATGTGATTTAACAAGATACAATCAAGGTGGAAGAACCTTAAATCCCAAAAGCTAAAGCAATCACGACATGGGCCAATAACCATAAAAGGGTGCATCATTTTCATGAATCAAGGACTTATTTTATAACCATCACTCCCCAAAAAAGGTAACACAGAAATGATGATATCATAGATGGAAACTAGGCGGAGCTGCTGAACAGCAGAAACAATTTACAAAAACTTACAAACTAATTGTGAAAGATATGTTAGGGCTACAGAGCTGGGATAACCTTTGATGCCAGATCATCGACCTTCTGTTGAAGATTCAACAATATCTTTGTTTGTTCTGAAAGCTTTGACTCCAGCTCAGAAACATCTGGCCTGAAAATGTAGATCAATAATACAACGTTATTATATTTACTGAAAAAGTTATTAACAAATTTCCGCAGCCAAAAAAGAGTTCTATGTTAAAGCCTAGTGTAGCACACCTCTTACTGTGGAACCCAATACATTCATAAAAAAAAAGTCAAAATACCAAAACTTTTTTATGTAAGCTGATGTGGCAATGTGGCAAGCTTCCACATCAATGGTGTGTTTGGTGTGACAATGAACTTTTTAATAATATTCTTCCTTGGAATTTGGAAAGAAAAGCTGAGTTTTTTTAATGACAAGGAAACCCAGAGACCATGCAAATACAACACGTCTTTTACCCGAATAAACCCCAGACCCACATAACATGCCTACATCACACCGATTAGGTAATTATCAGCTTTTCACTGATAGGACTTGGCCCTAAAAATTGTTGTAACCCACATAATATAGATAAACTGTATATTGAATACTATAAACAGAAAAATTGTGGTACTTCTAAATTCCGTTCGGTAAAAATGAGGAGTTGGGGGTAGCAAGGGCAGTAAAGTAGCAAAACAAGCAGTAATGCATAGGAGTGACAGTAATTCTCTACAGAACATGCTAGCTTGTGCTAATACTGCAGAAATTTCAAAGAATCTCTCTCCTAGATGCACATTTTGCTTTTTCTTAAGAGTTTTACCACTTACAAGCTCGTGTGTAAACACACCACTTGTTGTGAGATCCATATAGGTATAAGAAATGTTAAAAGTTAGCTTAAGTGTAAGCATTCCACATAAGGGGTGTTCGGTGTATCAACAAATAGGTTTGCAAGTAGAATTTTTTTTTGTGTGATGTGTAGATGTTTTTTTGATAGGTAATCAAAAAGTTTTATTCATAAGAAAAAAAGGTATAGCCCAAGTACACAAGAAGTATACATGAGAAGTACCTAACTAGGGTTTACAACCAAAAGTAGAAAATCATGGACATTTAGTCCATTAAAATCAATGACCCCTGCCCATAAGAACAAAGTTTTAAAAAAGAGAACTTTAAGTTCATCCCTTGTCCTCTTGCGATCCTCAAAGGGTGAATGAGTTTGATACATTCTGCTATCTCTCTCTCTCTCTCTCTCTCTCTCTCTCTCTCTCTCTATCTCTCTCTCTCTATATATATATATATCGATGATTCCTGCAGGTGATAATCGTCATTTCCAGCAAATCTTTATGGGTCAGTTTTGTCGTTTTTGGGTGGAATTGAAAACTTTTGAGTTCTCAACAGTGACAAGGAACTTCTCCATAAATATTGTGGAGAAGAGCAAAGGGGTTTCGAGGTCTGTAGTACTGAGTTGTGGTGGTGAAGGGTGGCTAGCAACTATGGTGGAAGCAGTGTTCCAGGCAGAGAGACAATCAAAATTCATAAAATACATGCGTGAAGAAAACACAACTTTTTTGGCTCAACACTGATCCAATGTCCATGGCCAATATTTAGTTGTTACAGAGTATGGTGGAGGAGGTCAGCGGGGCATACTAGTTATTCCTGAAGGGCATGAAGGTCTGGGTTGAGCAAAATTTGCCGCCAATTTACACACAGCCGATGCTCTGTTTTTCTCAAGTCATGGTCATGGGTCACAAGGAGATGACCAGAACATTCTTCCAAGTCATGGGAACTAGAAAATGGAGCTGAAGCAACAAGACCTGAGTGCAACTACGGTGGCAAGACGATCATATGCAGTGGCCCTGAGCATGGGTCATGCTTCTGGTACTCAACTCGACACTAGGAGCAGAAATGGGAATAGCGAAGGCGATCTGACTTCTCTGCAATTCATACATGGGCAGAACCCAAGGCAGAAGGGGTCTAGCTCCTCTGAAAACTCCATAGCCGTTTCTTAGGTAAGAAGGGATGGATCTGGTCTTCTCAATAGAAGTCTGGCAGAAAGAGAGATGCACAATAGCTAAAAGAGATGTTTCATCCAGCTTGATAATTTGAAAGAAGCCATTGCTTGTATATTGAAAAATTAGACACATCATCAAGTGGTGGTGGTGGTAATGAGGTTTCATTGTTGGGTAAAAAGTCAGGAGGGGAGCCCAAGATAGGCCCAATTCATAGGTTAATCACAAAAAGAAAGTGGGCTCAGTGTTATAATTGGCAGGCCAAAATATGTAGAGGATAAAGGAAAATTTGGGACGTCTATTTTCGAAATGGGTTCGACATCGGGTATTGATGCAAAAGCGGCCGAAATGTACCACTCACCATCAGGGGTGGCACTGAAAGGATCACTAGTGAGTGGCGCACCCTCAGCCAATGTTCTCTCCAATGAAACGCTGGCATTCACACTGGACCTGAAGCAAAATGATGTAACGCCAAGATTTGGAGGAGCTTTTGCGAAGGCAACTGTGATCCCATTACCCATGATTGAGAGAATTTTTTGCTGGTAGCCCAACAAGAAACTAGTTGGTCAACACCAAGCTGCAGACAAGGAAATGCAGTAAAATGGGAATTGTTGAGGACGTGCTGGCATAGTACGCAGGAGACAATGTGGAGGACCTGTGTAACGCTCCAGTGGAAGGTCCAAACCACATGACCTATTCTCCAAAAGGACTAGTCAATGATACAATTGGAGCCTCATTGGAATTTTATAAAGAACAAGAACTTCTCATTTCCAAACAATGTGGGATCCCATACACCACCTACCATTATTCTTATCATATGGGGTATCATAATCTCCCCCCCTCTTAAATTCTGACGTCCTCGTCGAATTAGTCCATCGTAAGTGGCACGACTCAAGTTCTACATTTCTGGTTAAGATAGACTCTGATACCATCTTGGAATGCCTCAATGGAAGGCCCAAACCACATGGCCAGAAAGAAAATGAGCAGTGTTTTGAAGATAGGGAGCATACAATGGCGGAGTTGCAGAATTTTTTCCTACACACTTTAATGCTTTGGTTTTCAGCCATTGTACTTAATGGAAACAATGTGCATGACTTATTGTCTTTAATCTCTTGATCTTAGAATGTATTTAGGTGTTTTTTTTTATACTTCCTGTGTACACGGGCTATGCCTATTTCATTTATATCAATAAATATACTCTTATAAAAAAATAAAATAAAATAAAATAACAGGAGGGAAAATCCAATTTAAGTGTAGACTCCCCACACCACAAGTCATGCTAGAAAAGTATCCTCTTCCCATCTTCCACCTTCAATCCAATATGATTAGAAAATTCCCCCCATCCTTTCCTAATGAACTTCACACAAAATCACCCCATATACACCTCTTGTATCTTTTGAGCACCAACTCCCCCACAAACTACCATATTTTACATCAATAACATTTCTCCATGAGGCATTTCTTTCCAAGTGGTATCTCCAAAGTCATTTCCCAAGTAATGCTCTATTAAACAATGTCAAGATTTTTATCCCTAACCACCACAATCAATCAGTTGACATACCTTCTTCCAACTAACCAAATGGAACTTCACTCTAATATGAATAAAAATATTATAAAGTTAAAATATTGTTATAATATTATTTTGTTTTGGAATTTTAAAAAGTTGAATTGTTTTATTAGGAAGTTTGGAAAAGTTGTAATGATTAGATGAAAAAGTTGAAGATTTGAAATTGAAAAGTGTGTTTAAGTGATGTTTGGGAAGGAAATTATGAGAAATTTTAAGATGAGATGAGATGAGATGGTTTGTGTTCCCAAACGAGGCCTTATAGTTTCTTTCTTAGTATGGATGACAGCATTAGGAAAGATCTTGGTCATGAACAATCTACGGAAACGCCGTATTGCTGTGATTGACTGGTTTTGTATGTGTAGGAAAAGTGCTGACTGTGGACCACTTGCTACTGCATTGCAAGGTTGCCAGGGCCCTGTGGGATATTTTTTGGCAGAATTAGGTTAGCTTGGATTATGTCGGGGAGGGTGGTAGGTCTCCTAGCCAGCTAGAGAAGTATTCATGGTATCCCACAAATCGCAACAATATGGAAGATGGTCCCCATATGCTTTTTGTGGTGAGTCTCGAGGGAAAAGAATGATTAGAACTTTGAAGACAAGGAATGTTGCTAGATTAACTCAGAAAAATCTGTTTCAACACGATTCTTTTCTGGATAATCGCTTTAGATTTTAATGGACTTCAATGTTCATGATTTCCTTGTATCTATTTCTTCTTCCTGGCTAGGTGTTTTTTGTTGTATGCACCCTCTGCAGTTGGCACTTGGTTACGCCTATTAATAAAATTTTACATATAAAAATTTTAATGAAGTTCTAATACTTACATAAAATGAACCTAGAAAAACCCTAGTCTACCATAAGCATTTGTTGTTGGCCAACTCCATGTGTACTATCTTCCAAGTTTTAAATGGTACATCCGTTCTAATATATGCAATCCTAAATGAACACATTTGCTAATAGAATTCTTCAGGACATCTTTTAAAAAATCCATCCAAAGTTTGGAACAAAGAGCTACTTTTCCAAACTTTGACGATACACAGTTGACATCATTTTTATATGGGGTACATCTATGAAAGGAAAGAAAAGTTTAAAGCTGGCCTATGTTGGTATAGTTTTATAAATTTAATAAGTAGATCTTCAAGGAAAACAGAAACAAAAATGAGAAAATGCTATTCTTACAGTGGATAGATTGATTGAATTTGAACATCCGCAGGGAACAACTTGCATTCTTCTGAGAATATTTGAGCTTGTTTTTCAGCAATAGAATCTATAAGTTGTATATCCCTTGACACCTGCTCATCTATGCTGCAGCAAATAGAAAAGCAAACCAGATTTCAGGTTCAAGAAATTTTGAGAAATCAGAAAACAATTAATATGCATTTATTAGACAAGATTTGGAATAATAAATTTATAAACTGTGATTGTTCAAGATGAAACAAGAAAACTGAATAATCATAATATAAACTGTATGAGAAAGAAAAATAAAACTGAGAATCATCACAACCTCCATTCTGGATTATCAGCATAGATGCTCGCCTCCACAAGATCGACAATAAGACGAAGCATTTCACTTCGATCTTCATAGCTTCCTCGTCCCTGAAAAAGAGGGAAATTCTAGTTAGCGAAAGTTGAGGGGAGGTTTTCTGCTTTATAAACACAGAGTACACGATGCTTCAAATAACATATGATAAACATATTTTGTTTCATGTGTATTATGAAGATTAGAATCTCAACTAGATACACATTGTACAGTCAAACAAATCCTTTGAATCCATTTTTCCTCTATGGATTCATCCTGGGAATAAGAAATCTCAGTCAAATCCTTGTACAAAATTATGTCAACCCATTCATCTACTGTTTTTCCTTGGAAGTGCATTTGGAAAAGCAAAGTGCCTCTAAGGTTGCTTTTTCGGTTGGTTGGCTTCTCATGGGAAAATCTTGACCATTGATACGTTGAGGAAGCGTGGCATTTTTATCATGGATTGGTGCCTCATGTGTAAAAGGTATGGTGAATCGGTGGATCGTCTTCTTCTCCATTGTGGTGAAGGCTTTAAGGGATGAGATCTTTTTAGGCTGGATATTGCATGGGTGATGATGCCTAGGAGGGTGGTAGATCTTTTGGCTTGTTGGAGTGGAATTCAAGGCAATCATCAAATAGCGGCTGTTTGGAAAATGGTGCCATTATGTCTTATGTGGTGCATATGGAATGAGATGAATGGACGTTGCTTTGAAATTAAAGAACGTTTATTGGGGGGGATTAGAGATTTATTTTTCCATACATTTTTACTTTGGGCTATGGCTATTGTGTTGGAGGGGGTTAGCTTTAATGATTTTTATGCTGCTTTTTCTAGCTCATAGATTGTAATTAGGTGATTCGCTCTCGTATACTACCTGTGTACTTGGGCTATGCCTAAATGTGGATCAATAAATTTTCTAATAAAAAAAATTCCTCTCAATAAATTTTCTTGTAAAAAAAAAAGAAAAAAATCCTCTTTATCATTTTTTTTTTTTGATAATTAATAAGAGAAATTTTATTTGAAGTAAATAGACATAGCCCAAGTACACAGGATGTATACAAATGAGAACACCTACTTACAAGCAAAACCAGAATACAACTAAAGCAAAACATTACAATCATTCCCGTTCCTTACAAGATTCTTCACCCAAAAGCTTAAAGTACTAAGGAAAAACTCCCCAAGTTCCCCTATAGAACGTTCACAATTATCAAAGCACCTCCGTTCCTTTCTAACCATAAACACCAAAGTAAGCATAGGGGGATCATCTTCATCACAGCAGTGTTGTTTGTTACTCCCCTCAATACCTGACCAGCATGCAAAGAAATCCACCACATGCATAGGCATCACCCTGAAAATGCCAACCTTTGCAAAAATCTCATTCCACAACGATGTCGCCACCTCACAATGAAGGAAAAGATGATCAATAGATTCACCATCCTTCTTACACATAAAACAACATTCAGCCACCTGAAAACCTCTCTTCCTCAAGTTGTCAATGGTTAGCATTTTCCCAAGAGACACCAGCCAGCTGAAGAAAGCAGCCTTACTAGGCACCTTGGCTCTCCAAATACATTTCCACGGATAATCTTTGACCCCATGACTGGTTAATGCCTTGTAAAAAGAACTCACTAAAATCTGGAATTAACTGTACGCACCCACAGCAAACTGTCCTCCCTGTTCTGATCAAGCTTCATCTCATATAATCTTCCTAATAATTCTGAAACTTCACATACTTCCCTTTCCTGCACATCTCTAGTAAATTCCACAATCCAGCAAATCATATTGTTAGAAAAGTGATAGGAATCAGCCACTGCAGCCCCCTTATCTCTAGCGATCCTGAAGAGATTAGGGAAAACAACCTTAAGAGGTGAATCCCCACACCAAGTGTCATGCCAAAAATAGATCTTTGCCCCATCCCCCACCTTGAATTTAGTATTCTTGGCAAAGTCCCCCCATTCCAGCCGAATAGACTTCCACAAACCCACCCCAAACATCCCTCTTACTTCATTCGTACACCAACTCCCCCACATCCTCCCATGTTTAACATCCACAATATTTCTCCAAAATGCATTACTCTCATTATGATACCTCCAAAGCCATTTCCCAAGGAGAGCTTCATTGAAAAGTCTTAAATTTTGCACTCCCAGCCCTCCTCAGGAAACCAGAAGGCAGACCTTATTCCTAGGACTGTTCATCCGGGCCGGGTTTTTTCCCGGCCTGGTCCGGAACCCGGAAAACCGGATTCCAGTTCCAGCCCGGATTTGATCAGGGCCGGAAACCGGATTGCCAAAACCCGGACCTGTACGGTCCGGGTAGGGTTTGAAATCCAGGTACCGGATTTTAAACCCAGTACCCGGGTATTTAAAAAAAAAACCCTAAGTCCCCTTGAGTATCTCTCGCTCTTTCTCTCTCTCTCTCTGGACTCTGTCTGTCTCGTTATGCTACGGCTAAAGAATCCCTAAGTCCCTCCATCATCGTGACCCCATGAGCCATGACCCCATCGCCGTCGCCGCATCATCGTCTTCTTCTCTCTCTCTCTCTTCTCTTCGAGTTTCTCAATTGTGGGCCGTGGCTCCGTCGTCTTCTTCTCTCTCTCTTTCTCTCGTGCTGAAACACTAGCTCCTGTCACTCTTCCTCTGCCAATCAAAGATCTGTTCCTCGTGGCCGTCGTCTTCTACTTGACAAAAACCAAATTATATTCTTCGTTTGTTCATCGTGAAAAACCAAAGGTTCGTATTTACACTTTAGAATCTTTTTTTTTTTTACAGTGTTTTATATCTGTAAGCATGTGGGAAAGGATTAGGGTCTGTTTTGGGTTTGTTTTTAAACGTGGGTTTTTTTAATTATTTTGATATGTTATATGCTGTTATTTTGCTAGATCTGCAATTTTTTCTGGTCTTGGCTTGCTTTCTGTGACTGGGTTTTTATTCTCTCTGTTGATTTCGGGTTTATTTTGATGTGAATGTTTGAATGGAGTAATCTTTGTGTAGTGTTTTTAAGGGTTAGATCTGGATTTGTGAGACCTAAAAGGGAGAAGAGTGAAAATAGTATGTTGGAATATCTGGCTCCATCATTCGCTAAAATTTTGTTATGTTACCATTATTACTTCTGTGCTTTATTATCTTTTTTCTGGGCACTTTATCTTGATTACACTTGTCTTTCTTGTTGGCTACAAGCTGACTATTCTGGAATAGTGTGTTAGTGTATCATCCACACAAGTTTCGAAATCTCAGCTTTATTTGATAATATGAATCTCATCCTTTGCTGAGTTGTGGTCCTTCTGGAGGTCGAAGTGTATACATATATATATATATATATATTCTATGGAATCGGCAGGGAAAATTCATCCTGCCTTACTGAGATAATGTGGTCTACTTCCACAGATGAGGCAAGGTGTATGACAAAGTAATAGATAATTCCCTCCCTGGTTTACCCATGATTTCAGATGAATTCACTGAGTGTTGATATCAAATCCAGTGATTTCACAAAAATATACTGCCATTTAAGTGTGCTGTTTGGACTCTGAAGAAAGTAGGATAGGATAAGCTGAATAGGGTTCTGGCTTTGACCATGTCTATGGTTTTTGGTTTGGTGTGAGATTAAAGCCTTGGGATCAATGTTTTGAGAACTTAAATGGCATTTTTCCCTTTGCACTCAAGCAGCACTTGAAATCAAATGCTCATTTTTGGGTCATCTTGTTATGTCTTTGTTGTCTTTAAGGACTAATTGGTCGTTCTAATCAGTTGATAGATTGGGAAGTGCTATAGAGTTTCTCTTTCTTCAATTTTTAGCCTTTTAAGTGGTAAATGGTTTGGGTCGGGTGGTTCTGTCATTTGGCATATATTATATGGAGTAATGGAGTCTTCTTCTTCTTAATGCTTTGTTACTCAATATGTTGTGGAATTTAAAAGCACGAGTGATGAAGAAGCTGCATTTTGGCTGCTTCCAGAGCTGCATCCACTATTATTGATGCTTTTAATTCACTTGAAGTTTCAAGGTACGTACTTTCGTATCTAAGCATATAATACAAATATTGAATAACAATGTGCATTATTTGTTAGTTTGACAATAGTGTAATAACACTTCCATGTGATGGTTTCAGGAGTTTAGTAGCATCAATGATGAGACAGTGAATCCACGCTATACAGATACAGAAACAAATGAGGATGAAAAAACCTGTCAGGAATTAATGGAACAAGAAGTATGAAAAAATAGAAGACCAAGCTTTGTAGTTTATTGTTGTATTGGGGTTTTGATTAAAGCAATGAATGTGTTTTGTAATATTCTTAGCAAATTAATTCAAACAATGTAATATGTATTGGGATTGCATCATGATGTCTCATGCATTTTGATTTTATTTATTTTATAAAAGCATGCCATGCTACATCAATATCATATAAACAATATATGTTTATATAAAAAAAAACCAAACCAGGTTTAACCCGGAACCTGGATTCCGGGTTTCACAAAACCCGGATTCATCCGGGTTTCGGCCCGGGTTTGACCCGGGCTAACCCAGTTCGGATTCCGGCCCAAGTTGGAACCCCGATGAACACCTCTACTTATTCCAACTCACCAAATGAAACTCTCTTTCCTCCCCATGACCATCCCACAGAAAATTCCTATAAATCCTCTCAATTCTTTTAGCAACCCCAACCAGCGAAGGAAAGAGAGAGAGGAAATAAGTGGGGAGATTAGTCAAAGTGCTCTTAATCAGGGTAACTCTTCAACCTTTAGACAAATATAATTTTTTCCAGCCAGCTAACCTTCTCCTAATCTTCTCAATCACCCCATCCCAAATAGAAACTGATTTGTGAGGAGCACCCAAAGGTGGTCCAAGGTATCTCATAGGTAACGAAGCTACCTTACAACCCAAAATATTGGCCAGATCCAGAATATTTCTGACCATACCCACTGGAACAATTTCAGACTCGGAAAGATTAATTCTTAATCCAGAAACAGCTTTGAAACATAACAGTAAGGCTCTCAAAACACAAAGGTGATCCAGATTGTTATCACATAGAATCAAAGTATCGTCTACAAAAAGCAAATGTGATACTGAAATACTATCCCAAGTCTCATCACCCACCACAAAACCCAACAGAAATCTTCCTTCAACAGCCGCTTCAAGCATACGACTTAGTGCATCCATCACTATTACAAAAAGAAAAGGAGATAAGAGGTCTCCTTGCCTCAAACCCCGAGAGTTGTTAAAAAAGTCAACCGGATTGCCATTCACTAATATCGAAAATCTGGCCGTCGAAATACAATGTTTAATCCATGAACACCACTTCTCGCCAAAACCAAATCTCCCAAGAATGTAAAGAAGAAATTCCCAATTGACATGATCAAAAGCCTTTCCATGTCCAATTTAACAAAAACTCCAGATTTACCCATTCTTATTCTGCTTTCCAAGCATTCGTTTGCAATTAGAACCGAGTCAAGAATTTGTCTTCCCCTCACAAATGCATTCAGAGGCTTTGATATAATCGTGTCCATAACCACACTAATACGATTATACGATTGCTTAACACCTTGGCTATGATTTTATACACCTCATTTACCAAGCTAATGGGGTGAAAATCCCCCATCTCCACCGCACCCGCCTTTTTAGAAATGAGAACAATAAAAGTAGTATTGATACTTTTCTCAAATTTCAGGAACGAGTGGAATTCACCAAAACCTTTCATAATGTCATCCTTCACGATGTCCCAACATGCTTGGAAAAATGCCATGGAAAAACCATCTGGGCCCAGGGCCTTGTCCTTAGTCATGCCTCTAACCACATCAAGATCTTCTTCTTCCTCGAAAGTTCTCTCCAACCAATCGCACTCAATTGATCAATAGGCTCAAACGCCAGCCCATCTAACTTTGGTCTCCATGAGTGTTCTTCCCTAAAGAGCTTCAATAGCATTGTATCTACGATGAGAGTTTGCCATTTTATGAAAGAATTTCGGACAGTTATCGCCTTCCTTCAACCAAAGGATCCGGGATTTTTGCCTCCACGAAATTTCCTCCATAAGAGAAAGCTTTTCAATTTCTGCATTCACCTCTTTTTGCATCTCCTTCTCCTCGGAGGAAAGTCCTCCCGCAATATCCTTATCTTCCAGAATTTGCAACTGCTCCATAAGCTGTTTTCTTTTATTTACTAAATTACCAAAAGTCTCCACGTTCCAGCTCTTCAAGTCTTGTTTCAGCGCTTTGAGTTCATCCCAGAACAAAACTTGGGAGTACCAGAAAAATTATAAGAGGCCCACCACTTCCTAACCCTTTCAACAAAGCCCTCATCCCTCAACCACATATTTTCAAATTTAAAATATCTTCTCCCACTTACAATGCCCCCACAATCCAATAAGATAGGATAGTGGTCAGAAACAATTTTCTGCAACCTTTTATGCCTCACATCCATAAGGCTTCCCAAGAAGTCAAAATCAAAAATCTATCCAACCGGGACCATGCTCTCCCACTTGACCATGTGAATTCCCTCCCGCCATGGGTAAATCCCATGGGTAAATCAATCAACTGTAGCTCGGAAATAAGATCTGAAAATTCAAACATAGCTTTAGTAATCTGAGAATCCCCTCCTCGCTCACAAGGAAACTGAGTAACATTGAAATCCCCACCAAAGCACCAAGGGAGATCCCACCAACTGCAAAGTCCCACCATTTCATCCCACAAAATACTCCTTCTAGAGTCCAAGTTAGGTCCATATATTCCAGCAAACGCCCATTCGATTCCATCATCCACATTCTTAAAATGACATGCCACTAAATAATTTCCCACATAGTGGTCTACTAATTCCACAGTCCTCCTATCCCACATAATAATAATACCTCCCAAGGCTCTATTAGAGACTAACTCAGCCCAACAATAACTCCATAGGCCATTAACCACTGAATGATTAACTTTCTTCAATTTAGTTTCTTGAAAACAAATAACTTCTGCCTTCCACTGACGAACCATATTTTTCACCCGGAGGCGTTTCCTATAGACGTTTAGCCCCCGAACATTCCAAGAGACGATCTTGGGCTTCATTGGGAACCATTGGCAGCCCTCTCCTTACCTTTATCACTCCCTTCCCTGGTGTTATAGTTGATAGTACACTCTAACCTTTTCAACTCCCTCTCTTTTTTGGTAGCTGATCTGGCATGTGCAGGTTGGCCAGTCTCAATGGAGATAGGTAGAGCTCTAAATTGTTCCTCAAAACCATCACAAGAAATCCCCACACAATTCCTGATTTCTTCCACCTTCCTCAACACCCAGTCAGATGATTTATTTGGCCATTCGATACCAGGATTAATAGAACACAGAGGAACAGTATTAGGATTTTCATCTTCGTCCGAAACAATCAACTCTCCAGAAATAGAGCCTTCACCTCCACCAATCACCATCTACAAATTGGAGAAATTGAACTGAGTACAAGGAACCTCAGAAACAGACTTCTCGACCCCCATCAAATCCTCGCAACAGACATCTTCCACACTTGCCTTTCCCGGCACTGTACCTAAGGAAGGCACTCATTCCTGTCAATCGAATAGGAACTCAACCCCATAGTGCTCCCTGAAGAGCCTCCAGTTTTTGTCACATCCTTTTGAGTTACGTGCTCTTCCACCATCGCCATGATGGGTTTGGACCTAACAGTGCCACAATACTAACCCTTAGAAGGATAGGAATCTGTTCGAGGAGTCGCCTGAGAAGAACCTACCGTCATATTGCTACTGGGAGGATCGCATTCGACCATCGACCTTTTCTGTGTAGAAAGAGCCTTCATTGGTGCCGCCACTTGAGTGGCATTTCCTTGGGTGGCATCATGATTTGAAAAAGCCCTTTCACCATATAAACCATATCAAAACTCACTGCCGGGTTACCCCCAAAAGGTTCGCCCATCGCCGTCAACTCTCTCTGTGACGACGAACCAGCCATCATAGCCGCCGCAAAAAAGGGCTAAACCCTCACCCTTCTCGGACTTGTTTTACTCTAAAGCCCGCTGCTGTTTTGGTCTTTCCGAAGCCCAAGCCTCTTAAGTGGGCCTCTCTTAGGCCTATCTCCTTTATTATTTTTAGAAACCTTAGGCCCATCCAATCCCCCCCTTCTTCTCGACAAAAACTTCATTATTGTCTTTAGAAACAAAGCCTAAGCCTGAAATTAGGCCCAGTCCATCATCAACTATCTTCATCAATGAGTCCCGCCTCTCCCTTCCACCCCTGGAGGTCTGCCCGAACGTGCCATAGTGACCCTTCGACTTCTCCTAATTTCTGCAACTTCTGGGAATGCCAACCATTGACCCCAGCTACAGGAAGCTTCCTATTGATCATATCCATCGGTCTTTTCTGCTTATATCTTGCAGTCGTCACTGCCTTGTTATGCCTGCTATGAACTTTTCCAGTTGTTTTACTAGAACCAGGAAAATCATTCATTGGTACCATCAAAGCTAACAAGTAAGGGGCTTCAAGGAAAGAGGAAGCCGATTAACCTTTCTCACCTCTTTTCCTTTGGAAGCCTTATTATCAGTGCCATTGAAGAAGACACCTCTGTTTTTTTCAGAGACAAAAACAGAGGAACTTGAGCTGACAAGGTCTCTCACCTTCCTCACAAAACCTTCCCAACCACTACCATTTCTACCTTCAAGAATTACAATGATACCCTTTCCTTTGCTTGTGCCCAGCTCAGCCAGTTTCACAAACTTACCATACGTGTTTTGACTAAGTTGGATCAAGAAAACTTTGTTTCCCTCCCTTCTAGTCTGATAGGAGCCCTATTACCCGAGAACTTCAAGCAATCCTCAACCGCATTGGCCAACCAAACCACCACATCTCTACTGATGTGTAGAGCCTTCGTGAACTTTCTACATTTCTCAACTATGCAAAATAGATTCCCCCCCCCCCTCCCCCTTCTGATCACGAACAACTTAGCTTCAATCCAAACATTACACTCCATCAACTCCTTACACCAAAAACTACAAAGAAGAAAAGAGCAAAAATTAAAACTAAAAGAAGAATGGATCCAAAATGAGAAAACGAAAAGGAATCACCCATTCCTCTATCATTTAGTTTGGCTTCCAATGTAAATGCAATTTTCCATGTTATCTAATGGAAAAATCACAGGCAAATTAATAATTCTCATATGATACAGGTAATGAAAAGCAAAGTAAACCCGAGTGTCGTCAAACACATCAGCAATGGTCCAAAAATACACAAGACTCCAACACCTAGTAAGAACTTACTCTAATGATAAGTTGCATTGTTGTATCACAGAAATTACAAGCTATATATGCAAGACTTCATTCATAGTCCTATGAACAATAGATGCGTAGTCTTAAAAAAATTACAAAAGATAAATATGTTCCACATTTACTGTTCCATCTCCACTTAACAATAGAAAACCATATCTTCTCACCCTCCCAAGCATTTTTTTGTTGAAAAATAAATGCAGGGATTTGTAAGCCATACGAGGGGTTTCAATTTGGTTTCAATGAAACATAAGTCACTTTCAGTTGTGAATCTTCCTTCAGCATTGTTGGCCCAGACATGTACAATCTTGAGAAATTTTTCATCCACTTCACAGGCATTCAAATTTTTAAGAGCTTAAGAATAGTCTCATCTCTTGTATACTTCCTGAGTACTTAGGCCTTGCCTAATTATGTGGATTAATAAAATTCTTCTTACTTATCAAAAACAAAAAAGAATAGTCTAATCAAACATCAGAAATTCCTTCTATTTTTCAGATTAAGGTATGTCTAGCTGTTTTTTTCCTTCTATTTTTGGCTGAGTGGCTGCTCTATGTTTGCAAACAACATTGTCTGCTTGTATTATTTGCTTCAGAACAGAAAAAATAATTTTCTGTGCAAAATGTCAGTTTTCGTGTTCATAAGTTGCTGTTATTTAAACTGGTTCTAAAGGACTCTCCCAGATTATAAACAAAGAAAACGTATCAACTGTTAAATAAAGGGGGGTGTTAAATGACATGATGGCAAGATCAATCAGTACCATGAAAACACTTGACAGCTGTCCAAAACGCATTATGTATAATGGAAGATCACATGATAACTCGAGATCATTTTAACTAAAATAAGGCTCAACAGTTGGCCAAAACAAATGTGGTTTTTTGTTCGTGCAAACTATCTAATGCTTATCAAACACTGGTCTCAAGTTATGGGTTTTTGTGGTTTCAGATTTTGGGCATTTGGGCTTTTAGTAATGCTGATTATTTTAAGTTTTCTTCCACGTTCTTAAGTTGTAAGCATTGGAGGAAGTTTATGTTGAATAACATTTTTATTGATTTCTCTCTTCCATAGTCCATACCATTGCTTTGGTTATCCATTGATCAGCAAAACTTTCAAGATCCTTATTCTTGCCATTCTTTCTATAAAAGTCTACAAGTTTGATGAGTCACCGATTTGCCTGATGGTCATATCTTATATCGTCCCTGCATCACACACCCCCTTGGCGCCCTCATCAAGAAATAGATGTACAAAGCAAAAAAAATGGTATAACTATTTCATATGCAAAATGGAGCTCCCTTAAAAAAGAACATGCAAAAACTACCCAAGAATTTACTCTTGCAACAGTTAAAAGCCCATCATGCATTTATAAGTGTCTCAAACAACATAAAACAGGTTACAATCCACATAGTGGTAGAACCAAAGAGTTTAAATTAAATTCTTAAAGGAGCTCATCACCAGAAACACAAAAAAAAAAAAAAAAAGCCTTATCATATTCCTAGCTCTTTCAATACTAACAAAATTATTGCTAAGAAAACCATCCATATAATACTGACAGACCTTGATAAAGGTATCTAGGAAAACAAAAACTATATTAATGAATATTGTAATTGCAAGAATAAAAAAAGAAAGACTATGCCTTAAAAAGCAATGGTACCATACATTTCATAACAAAAAAATCCTGTCAATATAAAAGCCTTAACGGAGGTAATTTGTAATAGTAATTTTTACTAATATATTGCCTATGGAATGAAATAGATACTGCCACACAGCATTATGTAGCCAGAATAATTAACAAATATCAATGAAGTAGGAGGAACTGGATGACTAACTTGGATAGCTTCTGTATCTATGGTAGTTGTAATGCCCAGAAACTTTGCAATCTCGGCCAAATCTGCCAAAAAGAGAATGAAGAAGAAGAAAGAGAAAGAAATGAATTAACCTTATGATAGAAACAATAAATAAGAGATACTTAAATAGTCCTAGCTAAATGGTTAAAGGGATAAGTCAGCATAATTGTTGCAAATCATATAATGACGCGATACACAGTCAGAGAAACACAAGCTGCTTTCAGAAGACAGAGAACTTTGGTAAGAAAGCAGCGACGCAAAGGTGCTTGGAGATACTATTAGATCATAAATCTTCTCTTTCACAGCAGTCCCAAGCTTTATAGACTTGATAGACTATCAAGTATAGCAAGAACATCGCCCATCTCTCTCTCTCTCTCTCTCTCTCTCTCTCTCTCTCTCTCTCTCTCTCTCTCTCTCTCTCTCTCTCTCTCTCTCTCTCACACACACACACACACATGTAGAGAGAGAGAGATGTGCAGATGATAATGATGAATGGGAAGGCTTACATTGGATGCGAGAAGTCTCTTCCTCACGATCCATCGCATCCGCTTGGGGACTTTGTTGTGAGAATGGTGACTTATCACCCAATAACCTGCAATTCATTTAGAGTAACTCAAAACAAATTAGTGGTTTCCTCCAACTTTCAATTTGGTTAACAAACACCAAATAAAAAAGGAAAACACAGACAATCTAAGTTTAAATTGGACTCATTTTGTAACAGATAGATATCAGCTCTGCTTTCCCTTGAAAGATAATCTGGCGCAGCAAGGTTCCCCCTAAAACTAGTATCCAATGGACCATGATCTTTGGCCTTTTTGGGAAAAAAGGTCCATTCCTTCTTGAGTAATGGACCTACTAGCATGTTTGAGAGGCCAATTTGGTAGGTATCAGTGCGCTTTGTTGTTGGAAATGATCAAAGCCTGCTTAATGTGGTGTATTTGGAGAGAGCAAGAGAAAGAGAAATGAGTGGCGCTTTGAAGATTGTGAAAAGTGGTGTTAGATTTGAAGTCATTTTTTCTCGACACTCTATATCATTGGATGGTGGCCCACGATGTTGTTACTTTTTCTATTTCTACTTTTAAGGATTTTTTAGACTTTTTTCCCTTCAGCTAGTTAGATGTCTATTTTCTATACTACATATGTACTCAGAGTCGGATAACATCCTCTTTGATTAAAAAATGTTTTATCTTACTTATCAAAATAGGTGAATATAAAAGAAAGCAAAGACTAGTGAGAAAGCTTCTTCTTTGATTCAAAAATGTTTTATCTTACTTATCAAAATAGGTGAATATAAAAGAAAGCTAAGACTAGTGAGAAAGCTTCTTCCAAGAGTTTCATGAATGAGGTATTTTTGAAAAAAAACCTTAATGCTACTTTCATTGCTCTTATCCCAAAGAAGCCTAGGGTGGTGGAGATTATTTTTTTTTTAGTTCATCCTTAACTAGATTAAGGACTTTCTTCCTATTAGCTTGGTGACTGAAATGTACAAAATCCTTTCAAAGGTATTGGCTATCCGATTGAGTACAATATTGGAGAAGATCATATCCAAGCCCCAAAATGCATTCATCCGAGGTCGGCAAATCCTTGACTCAATTCTCATTGCCAATGAATGCTTGGAGACTCGCATCAAGTCGGGTGAACCCGGGTTATCATGCAAACATGACATGGAAAAGGCATATGATCGTGTTAACTAGAGTTTTTTGTTACACATGCTTGAGAGGTGTGGACTTGGAGCGAGATGGTGCTCTTGGATCAAATTTTGCATCTCCACCTTACGTTTCACTATCTTGGCGAATGGTTCCCCAATGGGTTTCTTTGGAAGTTCAAGGGGTTTGAGGCAAGGTGATCCCCTATCTCCATTACTCTTTGTTTTCATAATGGAAGCTTTTAGTAAAATGATCACAGGTCTTGTGGAAGGTGGATTTTTATCTAGATTTGTCGTAAGGGAGGCAAGTATCAGCACACTTGAGATGACTTGCCTCTTATTTGCAGATGATACTCTTTTCTTTTGTAGGGCTAGTCATAATCATATTCAAGCCTTGCAAGCTCTTTTACTTTGCTTTGAAGCGGCTTCGGATTTGAAAGTGAATCTCGCCAAATCAAAATTAGTTCCGGAGGGAAATGTTTCAAGTGTTTTGAGCTTGGCCAATATGCTAGGATGCAAAGTCTCCAAGCCAATGAAGTATCCCGAAGAAACTATGACTCGCTCATCGGAGTTAAAGGAAAATGGCATACTGCCGAAGTCTGAAGGAGATGTAGGATCCGCTGAAGTTGCACATAAAGGGTCACTAGAGGTGAAGGGACTTGATGCCATACCATTGGAGAGAACCAATGGAGTTGCTAAGGAGATACAGGATTTGAATATGAGTTTGGCGTTGATGCCTTGTGTAAAGGAATGTCTAAAGTTGTGAGTGCAATTGGATACTGTGTCTGGGGATAATATTGCTCCCTTGGTCTCTTTTCCTCCAATAGCGGATTGGATTCTGCCTAAAGTTAATGAGATTCAGCAATTCGTGGGAATTTCACATGGAGAATGTGAAGACCAATTTAAAGAACTAATCACTACAATTGAAGCAAGCCATGCGCTTGAAACCAAATCAAGTTTCAAGAAAAGCAGAGAGTTACAACGTCTTTCTTGGGCAATCAACTACGACACTAAGGGTGGTAGCTCAACTAGCGGAAAGTCTAAAGGGAATGCATTGTGAAGATAGGAAACAAGGGGTTGGGGTGGGGTTTTCGGGTAGAGTTTTAGTTCTATGGGAAACAAGGGGTTGGGGTCGGGCTTGGTGTATTTTGGGTTGTCTTTCACGGGCTTTTTGGGTCATTAGGGGCTTTCTATTATAGGCAATGTGTTTGCTTGTATATATTCAGTGTACTTGGTTACTCCTTTTGATAGACATAATATTTTTACTTATAAAAAAAAAACTATCTCGGTCTTCCAGGGTGCATCCTTTAAATCGCCATCTATTTGGGATGGAGTGTTGGAAAAAATTGAGCGTAAACTAGCGAGTTGGAAGAGGATGTATTTGTCCAAAGGTGGCAGAGTTACGTTGATAAAAAGTACTCTATCCAACCTGCTGACTTACTTCTTATCTTTATTTCCAATACCATGCAAAGTGGCTCACCGGATAGAGAAATTGCAAAGAGACTTCCTATTTTTTTTTTTTAGGGGGGGGTGGTGTTGGGGAATAGACAAAGAATTCAAGTTTTATTTGGTGAATTGAGCTACGATTGTACCCCTATACAAGAAGGCGGGCTGGGAATTCAGAATTTGTTAGTTTTCAACAAGCCTTTATTAGGTAAATGGTTATGGAGATACCATGGAGAGGGGAGTTTTATGAAGGGTGATTATAAAGTTAAAATATAGTGAACTGTGGGGAGGATGGTGCTCGAATGAGGTGAGTGGATCACATGGGGTGGGGCTTTGGAAACAAATATGAAGAGGTTGGAACAATCTTCATCAATACACACATTTTGCAGTTGGGGATGGTTCCAGAATTAAATTCTGGAATGACCTATGGTGGGGAGATCTAATCCTCAAAGAAGCCTACCCAACACTATACGGCATCACCCAAAGAAAGAAGGCTTCCATAGCAGAGTTCATGGATCTCTCTAGTGGCTTTCCTCAGTGGAATATCACTTTCCTTAGAGCTGCCCAAGATTAGAAAATTGGCACTTTACAGATTTCTTCAACCTTGTGTATACTTGTAGAGTGATTGGAGCAACAGATAAGATTATGTGGTCACAATCCAAGAAGGGGAATTTTACTGTACAGTCATACTACAAGTCCCTCATGACACATTCTACAAGAACATTTCCATGGAAGAACATACCGAAGATGGGTCTAGTTTGGGTAGTGGGAATACTCCACTACTATTCATTATTTTATTATTGTTTTTCACCTACTTTTCACTATTGTTCAATATTCTATCATTACTTTTTTACTACTATCCACAGAATATCTGAGATCACCTCACTACTCAAACGCAACCTAAAGCCCCCTTAAAAGCTTCCTTTTTTGTATGAACAGCTTCACAAGGGAAGATTCTTACCTTAAACAATCTAAGAAAACGCCTATTGATGGTATTGGATTGGTGCTATGTGTAAGAAAAATGGGGAGTCTGTGGATCACCTATTATTGCATTTTGATGTAGCCATGAGCTTATGGAATGATATCTTTGCTAGTGTGGGACTGGTTTGGGTAATGCCAAGAACAGTTGTTGACTTTTTGGCCAATTGCAAGGCATTCGAGATAATTCTCAAATCGCAACGATGTGGAAGATGATACCAACTTGCCTATGGTGGTGCATATGGATGGAGAGAAATGGTCGGAGTTTTGAGGATCGTGAACGGACAACGGACGAGATTAGAACCTTTCTTTTCTTCATACATTATTCCATTGGTCAATTGTAATAGACTTTAATGGATTGAACGTACATGATTTTTTTGTATCTTTAGACAATCATGCATAGGTGTGGTTCTTGTATATGTCTCATGTACTTGGCTTCACCTCTATTTAATAAAATTCCTATTTACTAATAAATAAAAAAATAAAAAACAAAGACTAAAGAGAATTCAAGATTCAGCGATTTTGCATACCGGAAGAAGAGCCACTCAAGAAGGGCGTAGCGCTCCATGCCTGCGAAGAGAAGAGATTGAGCAGGAGCATTGGCTCTTGGGTAATTCAGCATCCCCAGTTTTCTCTGTATTTCTTCCATTTGCCTTGCTGCCATTTGATAAGATCCCACGGTTTTCTGCAATTTCCATCAAATTCCATACTTTTGTTAATTTTGTTTAATTTCTGTACTTGTTGCAATTATCATTATCCAAGAAAAAAACAGTATGAATAAAAGGTTGAGTAATCAATTATTGCAATTATAAAGTTCCACGATAAAATAAATAATTGAACCTTTTTTTTAGAAGATAGAATATTAGCAGAAAGAGTAAGTTACAAATTAAATATTACATACACATGTTTTAAGTGTACCAAAACTTGTAATTGCAAGCTGGTATAGAACCTGTCCTGATAATGGGTTCCTAGGCCTCATGGAGGGAAACATATGTTGTGGAAATTTCTTTTTGCTTCAACTTTTTTCTTTTAATTTTAAAATTCCTCAATGCAGGCTTCTAGAAATTAAGTCAAAATTATTTTCATAAAAAATGTGAAAGAAAAAGCAAGACAGAAATTAATTGAGTAAAAGAAACCCAACACGATGGATTGCATTTTTCTGACGAAATTCATAAGCGCTAGAAAACCCAAAAAGCCTATCCACATGCCTAATCACCCAATCTTGACATGAATAAGAGCATTAGCATCAGCTTGGCTATCCCATTAGGAAGATTTTGGCTAATATCTAACTTTTTACCTTTTGGCATTCTACTCAAAACCTAATCCCACATTGGAATATCCATCTAAACTCACTATAATAATAAAATATTATTTCTTTTCAATTTCTTTATTATTTTTTTATTAAGTTTTTTCCATCATGTTTTATAGATCTAGCGGTCATATTTTATTTTTTAATAAACAGTCATACTTAATTATCATGATTTTATAATACAAACTTTTCCGATAAATTTATTAGTTAATAGCATAACAGATATCGTTCATTCTAAGTAAATGATTTTTTTTACATATATTTAATCATTTTTGTAAGGCCACGTCGTTCAGAGAGAGGCCTAAAGCCAAATCCCAAATATTTAGGATGAAGTTGGACATGAAGAATGAGAAGATCACACTAGAGTGGAATAGGTCATTTGCAGTTGAGAGTTTTACGTCGCAGGATTTAGTTTTCTGTTGCATGTTTATTTCCGTTAGATATGCTCTGTTTTACGTGTGTTTGTATTCCAATTGCTAGCTACTAGTTTCTCTTTTATTTCGGCATTATGTACGTGGCCTTGCTTATTTAAGCAGCCAAGAATTTATCAATGGATTATCAAAAAGCAATTTATCTAAAGTGTGGTACATTCTCACCCGAAGAGAACATCTACTTGAGCATTAATCTATAGCAGGATCTATCATTGGCCTCAAAGCCAAGTTCAGATCGGAACCAACAAAGAACGCATTGAACATTAGGAGTTTGGGCTTGGTGCAATGCAGGAAGGGTTACACCAAATGGAACTTGGCATGACTGACAAACTGCACAATTTGGAGGAAACTCTCAATCGCCTCTCGAATGTGTTGCTTCTGAATCAGGAGTCCCCAAGCCATGGCCATCATAACCGTGATAACCATGATGGAGGCCGGCATTTTGTCTCCTCCAAAACGGCGAAACTGTAACTCCCACGATTTTCAGGGAACAACCCAACAGAATGGTTCAACCATGTGAACCAGTTCTTTGAGTACCAAGGCACAGCGGAAGCCTAGAAGGTTTCCATGGCAGCATATCATCTGGAAGGAGAGGCGAACCAGTGGTGGCAGTGGATTCGCAGAACATTTCAGGTGAGAATGTACCACACTTTAGATAATTTGCTTTCTGATAATCCATTGATAAATTCTTGGCTGCTTAAATAAGCAACACCACGTACATAATGCCAAAATAAAAGAGAAACTAGTAGCTAGCAACTGGAATAGAGACACGTAAAAACAGAGCATAACTAACGGAAATAAACATGCAACAGAAAAACTACATCCTGCAAAGTAAAACTCTCAACTGCAAATGACCCAGTCCACTCCAGCGTGATCTTCTCATTCTTCACGTCCAACTTCATCCCAGATATTTGGAATTTGGCTTTAGGCCTCTATCTGAACGACGTGGCCTAACAATACTCAAGAAGGGAAAGTTCAGATGGAATGACGAAGCCGAAACAACCTTCTCGGCTCTTAAGAAAGCAATGACCACCACTCCCATTTTGGCTATGCCAAATTTCAATGGCTCCTTCACCATTGAAACCGATGCCTCAAGAAACGGGATTGGCGTAGTCTTAACTCAACAAGGCAAGCCCATCGCCTTTATGAGCCGCACACTGGGTATTACAAAAAAATTGTGGTCAACCTACGCCAAGGAAATGCTCGCAATTGTAAAGGCAATACACTTGTGGCGTCCTTATTTACTGGGAAGAAAATTTTTCATCCAAACCGACCAACGCAACCTGAAGTATTTTTTGAAGCAACGTGTGACAACACATGAGCAACAGAAGTGGGTGGCCAAATTAATGGGCTACGACTATCAGATTACTTACCGTCCAGGACGTGAAAACTCAGCTGCAAACGCCCTCTCACTCAAGCCTCACAGCCCAGTTCTTCATCATCTACATGCGCCCTCTATAACCATGTGGGATGAGATTAAAGATGCTTACAAAGGGGATTCTTATATCCAATCTGTAGATCAAAGGGCCAGGCCTCAACCCGAGGGGCACTATTCACAGGGCCAAGAACTCTTTTTATTCAAAGGAAGAGTGGTTATTCCTTCTCATGAGGTGCTGCAGACCAAGCTCATACATGAGGCTCACGACACAAAAATTGGAGGACACTCAAGAGTATTGCGAACGTTCAAGAGGCTAGCTCAACAATTTTATTGGCCTAAAATGCACCAAGCAGTCCAAGAACATGTCAAGCGATGTGAAGTCTGACAGAAAATGAAGTCCAAGACACTTCCTCTTGGGGGACTCCTGCAACCTTTGCCCATTCCTTGCCAAGTCTAGGACGATATCACTCTCGACTTCGTTGAAGGCTTGCCAGCATCCCATGGCAAGGACACAATTTTGGTAGTTGCTGACAGGTTAAGTAAATTCGCACATTTCTTAACTTTAACTCATCCTTTTACTGCTAAAAGCGTGGCTAAAAAATTTGTTGATGGGGTTATCAAATTACATGGCCTTCCCAGATTGATCATTAGTGATCGGGACCCTATATTTATTAGCTGATTTTGGCCAAAGTTCTTCCAAATGTCGGGTACTAAGTTAAAACTCAGCTCTGCCTATCATCCGCAAACCGACAAACAGACAGAATTGGTCAATTGTTGTGTAGAGCAATATCTTCGCTGCTTTGTTCACCAATGGCCACGCAAATGGAGCACCTACATTCCATGGGCAGAGCTGTGGTATAATACGACGTACCATGCATCTATAGGGATGACCCCATTTCAAACGTTGTATGGTCGTTTGCCTCCTCCAATTCCCATTTACCATAGTGGCTTTTCTTCTATGCATGAAGTGGACCAGAATCTCGTGTCTAGAGACGAATTGTTGCGCCAACTTAAAGCTAACCTGGAGACTTCTAGCAATCACACGATGCAGAAAGCGGATCAAAAGAGGCGGGATGTGACTTTCGAAGTGGGCGATATTGTGTTTCTTAAGTTGCATCCCTATCAGCAGCAATCGGTTTTCAAATGTGCCCACCAGAAACTCACTAGTCAATTTTATGAGCCATACCTAGTGCTACAAAAAATTGGAGCGGTTGCATATAAACTTCAATTGCCGGAAGGAGCTCCCATTCATCCTATTTTCCACGTTTCCCTGTTAAAAAAATTTGTGGGAGACCTAGTGGTGCCGTCTAAGGAACTGCCACCAATAACCAATGAAGGTGCAGTTATCTTGGAACCTCAACAAATCTTGGACACTCGCTGGATCAAACGAGGAAATAAATTTGAAGAAGAAAGCTTAGTCCAGTGGAAGCATCTACCAGCGGAGGAGGCCACATGGGAGACAACCCAGTCATTGCTTGAGCAATTTCCATCTGTGGACCTTGAGGACAAGCGTCCACTAGAGGGGAGAGTATTGTTAGGCCACGTTGTTCAAAGAGAGGCCTAAAGCTAAATCCCAAATATCTAGGATGAAGTTGAACGTGAAGAACAAGAAGATCGCGTTGGAGTGGACTGGGTCATTTGCAGTTGAGAGTTTTACGTCATAGGATGTAGTTTTTTGTTGCATGTTTATTTCCGTTAGTTATGCTATGTTTTTACGTGTTTGCATTCCAGTTGCTAGCTACTAGTTTCTCTTTTATTTCAGCATTATGTACATGGCCTTGCTTATTTAAGCAGCCAAGAATTTATCAATAGATTATCAAAAAACAAATTATCTAGCAGCGACATGGAGGATGGTTCCTTTGTGTCTATTGTGGTGTATATGGTTGGAACGAAACGAGAGATGCTTCAACAACAAAGAGAGAAATGTGAGGGAATTATGGAATTTTTTTGTGTTTTCTTTAGTTCAATGGTTGGGTGCTATTGTACTAAAGGGAGGGAATGTTCATGAGTTCTTGTTTTCTTTTCAGCTGTCTAGAATGTGATTAAGAGTCTCTTTTGTATACTTCCTGTGTACATGGGCGTTTGCCTAGTTTCATTCTATCAATAAAATTTCTTACTTATCAGAAAAAAAAAAAAAAAAGCAAATTATCTAAAGTGTGGTACATTCTCACCCAATTTGTAGTGGAACCTATCAATTTTTTGCAAAATCTAACAGTAAAATCTAAAATCCTATCAAACTATCTTTTTTACAAACTCAATACTCCAGCCGCTAAAATTTGTCCATGTTCATGACTTAAATGAGTTAATGAACAAGTTTCAGTTTAGCTCCCTGTGTGATACTAAAATTTGTCCATGTGGTTGACAAAACAGAGTACTACATTCCTATATTAAGCATGGATATAGCTCCGGCTGTAAAGAAATAGAGGAGATTGTCTAATCAATCTATATTGAACATTCAGATTTTACAAGCATTCAACCAATCTGTCCAGCAATATAATCTACAACTCCAACCAAACTGTTCAAAAATCTATAAAGCTTAATGAGTAAAGACACAAATCTACAACTCCAACCAAAATGTCCAGCAACTTTTCTTGCATTCCAACACAAAGCATACATAAAAGCAAGCTAATTTCAGATACAAAAAACTGGACAACTTAATGAGAAACATCATAGGAAAATAAACCATCCAACTTATTCCTTGAAGTGTCCAACCTCTGAGAAACAAGAACTGTACAACTTAATGAGATACAAGAAAGAAGCCTAATTGCACATTAAATAAACAAAAAGAAGCCTAACAACACATTAAATTCAAATATGTATAAAAGTAACAGATGCCAAGCTCTTGATCGAACTTGATGCCAAGCGCACAATTTGACCACAAATTCTCAAACTTCCAAACACCACCAACACGGCAACTCAACATCCAATTAAGATCAAGATCAGAGCCCCCAAAATTCCCATGACCATCAGAACCTCAAAGTTCCGGTGGTCAGATTCCCCAATTCCACACACTTCACCCAGAAAATGTTTGATAAAAGAACCACCCCTGACCTTTCAAATCCCAACTCTGGTTCAAAATCCCAGAAAACCCGGACGGGGAAAAACACGCAAATGTCCACCTTGAATCCTTTAAACTAAAACAAAATATAAAGCCAAATGGGTTTCCAAACCGGGACCCAGGACCATCAACAACTGCCCAAAAAAAGCCAGAAACAAAACCCCACAGAATACAAAAGGGCTACTATTATAGAATTGGTTTAAGAGAGAGGCATGTGAGAGTAATTACTACTACCAGAAAAATGGAAGCCTGCGAAGCATTGGGATCTGGGAAGAGATAAAGACACCGTTACGAGGAAATGCAGGGCTCACTGTGACGAAGCTTTTGCAGCGTCGATGGAGGATTGACAACGACGAGGGTGTTTCTCTCTGTGTGAATGGTAGAGAAATACAAATCAGGACGAGAAGCACCCGAAGGATATGCAGCTCGAGGAGAGAACTAATCGACGGCTTCACTGCGTTTCTGAATGGAGGAACCAGAAAAATAGAGGATGGTTCACTGCGTGTGTGAATGGAGGAGAGAGAAAATTCGAGGATGGAGATGAGTACCGATCGTTGAGAAAATTTGAGAAGAGATGGTTGATGATCCAAAGAGTATTCCATGGAAAAAGCAACAACACACCCACACGCGCGCGCGCGCGCGCACACACACATATATATATATATATATATAGAGAGAGAGAGAGAGAGAGCACTGACATTTTGAACGAAGAGACCCAGACGCCAGAATCAGTATATCTACGAACACTTTTTGTCGGTTTCACCAGTTCTCACAAGGTAATCTCCGGCGGTTCAACCCCATCTTCTTCTAAGCCCTCCTCTGAAGGGCTCAAGCCCCCTAATGCAGATCAAGTCCCTCAAGAAAGAACTGAAGAGAGTTGAGCAGCACTAGCTCCTCTCTCGGCCGAACTCACCGGAATTGGAAGAAGAGTTGACTAGAGAGAGAGAGAGAGAGAGAGAGCCACTGAGTTGAAGGGAGAGACTAGTAGATCGGGATCGCCGGAGAGATGACGAGGTATGGAAGGACAGCAACTTCCTGAGACACAAAGACAACCACCGTCGATGAAGAAAGACACAAAGAATAAGTTAAAAAATAAATTTTATTGCATAATATGAGCAAAATAATCATCTGGAACAACCAAATGGGCCAAAAATAATGCAAATGATGCAAAACCCAGATCAGAAACGCCAGCTTCAGATCATTCAATCAGAAGAACCACAATATATGATAAGATATCACAAAACAACGCAGCTGAGCACGAAGCTCGGAAACGAAAATCAATGGTCGCAGAAATTCCATATCAGAAAAAGTAAAGTAAACCAATATAACTTACAACAGCACACATAACAATAACACAACGCAATCAAGGAAAGAGCGGCAGACAAAAATACAAACGGAGAGAAAGAGCTCGTGTATGCGCAAAACACAGAGTTTGTGCACGTTGAAGTAGAAAGGGACGGAGATAGAATGAAATATTAGAAAAAAATTTGAGAAGATTCAGAGAGAGAAAGACATTTGTAAATTGTAGATCTGCAAACATATAGTGGGTATTTGGATTATGGATTATGCCGAAACCCAAACCCAACCTAACCTTCAAATAATCCTTACCTGAAAAGTGAAGATCCGCTTGAGTCTGAGAGAATGAGAGAGCCACGGAGATGGGAGACTTGGGAGACAGAGTGAACTCAGTGAGAATGAGAGAGTGAGCTGCGAGGGAGAGAGCGAGGCTGCGAGGATGAGAGCTGACGCAGCGAGGGAGTGAGTGAGCGTCGAGCGGGAGAAAGGAGAGGAAAGGCTGAGAATGTGGCCAAAAACGACCCCGTTTTAGACACAATTCGGGTTCGGTTACCTTTCGGGTCGGGTCGGTGGCACCTTTTTACCCTGCAGCCATGCCCAACGGTGATTTGATGATATTTAGGAGAGAGGAAAAAAAAAAAATTTGTATAAAATAGAAATAATATTCGAAATCCCAACGCCCTATATTTTTCAAAACAAATCGCTTGATTTAGGGCAGGTATGGTGCTGAGACAAATTGAGATTTGTCATCCCAAATTTTTAACTAAGATGTGATATACTTTCCAAACAATCACTTTAAAATAAAACTCAGAAATCTCTCCATTTTCAAACGGTCTCAATACTGTTCATAGACATGACATTAACTTTAAATACATAGGCGTATGTCCCCCTCCCATATTACTCCCCCAACGTAAGTCTATACTGCCCTACCCTTCCTCCACATAACACTTGCATCATCCTCCAATCAAACCCATCATCCTCCTTCGTTGCCAGTGTCTTCTTCCTCTACTGCGAACCAGTTCGAAAATTCAGAAATCTCCATACCCAATCATCCTCCATTCTCGACATCCACTTGGAACAACATTACTCGTTAAACAAAAAATCTAAGATTTCGGATGGAGTGTTTCCAATCCTTTGGTGTCTAGTGGCCTGACCCACACAGATCTGTTGTTTTTCACAATCCGGCGAGAGTACTCACGAGTTTGCTCATGGCATCGTTTGAGGTAAGCAACTTCACACCCCCTACTTTCCCTCTGCCCTATGCTGCCATGCGAATCTCTAAATATTTTTATATCAATCAAGCAGGTTATTGTTGACCCTGACCAAACCAAATTTGGAGCCTTAAAGCTGTAGATGTTCTACGTAGTGAAGGGAAAGTAAGCTGACCTCTGCAGCTCAAAAACAGACCTCGCGTTTGCAGCAATAGTTCTAAAAGAGATTTCTCGTGAAAAGAGCTCGAGTCTCTTACAGAAGACAATGGTGTATAAAAGAGCAGTGGTTGATAGATAGGAAGGCAACCCTATGAAGCGAATCAACCCTCGCACCAAATTCCATAAATTTGCCCGTCATTGCCTTTATAACTCGACCACCACAGGTCCTAAGACTCGATCGTACCAAGTGAGTATCGGCAAGCCACCCTAATGTCGTTGCATTTACAACATTATATTTCCATGTAATTAATTCTTGTTCCCAATCATAACACCATGGTAGCCATCGTTATGTATTTTTTTCGTTGGTTTTGTTTTGTGCTTATGTGCTGATTGCCATAAGACTAGAATAACATCAATTTGAGATTATGTTTTGTTCCATTTTTAACTATTGTGAACATGTGATTGTGATTTCTGGTGAATGTGAAACTATGATTGAGGCATGTAATCCATTGATAAGTGTACTCTAATCGGGATTCTATGATTGTGATCTAGCTTCTATGATTTATGTATTTCTGTGATTGTCAATCTGTCATTGTGATTCTGTGAGTGAGGCATGTAATCCATTAACTGGTAAAGATATGTTGGTAGTTGTAAAAAACTCTCTCTAACTTATAGACTAGAACAGTGAAAACCATCTCAAATTCATATTATCAAACACAATGCCACACCAGCCCTCTTATTCAATTCCAGTCTCTGAAGCTTATAACAACCAAAATCTAATCCATTTCTTGGCATTGGAAGATTAGCTAGGATTTGCCAAATACTCAAAAAGGCACATATGCATAACACTGACAACAATGACTTTGTTAAGCATTTTCAGCTATCAAAGCATTTTGTCAAGCATTTTGTCGAGCATTTTGTTCAGAAAATGCTCATATGCATAACAATAAAATTTGGAATTTTTGTTATATTCACTGAAAAAAAAATGTATGAACGGTAGTGGTGCATTAGGCACATATTCAGAAAATAATCTTTCAAGTTAAAAATTTTAAAAAATTTGTGCCCTGCATCTTTCTTTTTGTGTTTATATGGTATCAAGACCCTTCTAAAGGTACCTTATACATATCCTGTTTACTTATTGTACTTAGTTATTTTGTTTATTGTTTGTTTAAGGGCTAGTTCATTATTATTTTCTTGTTGTAGCGTTACTACTTGAGGTGTTCTTCGAGTTCATCCTTTCGACAGGTATCTTGTCTTCTACTATTTACACAATAATTTCTAGCATAAAATTTGGAAGAGACATTATTAACATCAGTCCATACATTCTGATCATTTTATTTTAGGAAACTCAGTTTCAGGGTTGAACTCTATTTGTTAGGATTTATTTGGATTCTTGCCTTATCCATTTTGTATGTTACAATCACTCGATCGATCAATATGACTTGTTGTAACAAAATTAGTGTTTTTGTAGTACTGCTTTGTCTAATGATCATGATAGAATGCGAATTCCTGCTTTCTGGTAATTCCCTTTATAATCCCCAACTCAATTAATACGAAGATTGGTATTGGAAAAATGTCATGACTTTAATGGCCCATCATCAAATTAAATCATGATGAAATGATCATGTTCAACGTTTTTACAAGATCATCTTTTCAAATAGCATCTTCACATGATTTCTTTGAAACTTTTTTTTTTGGTTAAGTATGTGTACTAATTTCATAAACTCCATGAAATTTTATCAGACCATTCAATTAAATAAGGTTTACATTGCCATTCACAATGGTCTACTAGCTAGTTGGTTACTTTTATGCATGCATGAGTGTATGTCATGCAAGTTATGCCATTGAAAGGTGAGGGAAAATGAAAGAGACAATAAAGAAACCATTGGAATCTATGTAAGATGTTTATATATGTCCAGATCATCATAAGCTAGCAATAAAACCAAGTTAATATATTTAATATAGATAAATCCAAAACAATAGACAATTCAAAAAGTTTGGAAACAAGAAATAGACCATAGAATGGTCAACTCAATTAATGTTATAGCTGCTGTCTTCAAAAACTTTTATGATATTTTATGCCATCCATTTTCGATCTATATTTGTAAGTATTTTATGAAAACTTCACTGTGTTTAGAGTTAAGAAATATAGCAATAGTTCACACAACATCTTCTAAGCATGAGCTAGACTATTTACATTATTTTACCTTCAAATGTGTTTCGGGTGTCGGTTCATTCTACCTTAAAACTGCATTGTATGTAAAGGAAAACTGCTTGTTGAATGTGGTTCTAGCCATCTCAAAGTTTTATATTTGGTTTTAATAATCATCGTCCTCATTTGAGCATATATTAGAAGTATATGGACAATGATACCATCAAAACCCCACGTGATCGGGATTTATGGAGTGTTGGGTTTGAGGATGTCCTAATTGACCTCTTCTACCAAGACACCCTCATGGATAGATTAAGAGCAGGAAGGATCACAATCGCTGATAATGTGAGGCTTGTTGAACGACTATCTGCTATTGGCCCAAAAAATTTCAATTATGATCAAGTGAAAGGAAAACTTGCTCATCTAAAGAGAAGACAACGGGATTTTACCAATCTTATGAAACAAACCGGTTTGGGATTGGACCCAAAGAGGAAAGCACCAATTGCTAATGAGGAACACTGGACGAATGCTGTAAGGGTATGATCTAAATTATTACAAAATCTTGAATTAGCTTTCTTAGAACATTTTGTGATTGTAATTAATCACAATTGATCCTGTTAGGTGCATTCATCATGGAAACATTACAAGACCCATAGATGCCCAAAGTATGAACAATTTTGTGTAGTTTTTGGTTGTTCAGTTGCCACTTAGACAATCCATCGGATGTCGACGGATCCCGCCCCCAGATAGTGATGATGAGCGCTTACTTAAGGAGGATATGCAAACTCGTGGCCAACCAGTGACTGATCAGGAACCCCAACCATTGGGGGTTCCCCTGCATTCATCCAAACCATTCTCTGCCTCCTATGCCAACGGATCTCACAGACGACAGATGGGAAGGCCGATCCAAAACCTAGCCCTTCAACAACAAATGAGCGAGACCCTTGATGAAATTAAACGTAGTGTTGAAGCAAGACGACAGGCTACTAAGGAGGTGATGGAGTCGAGCAGGTCTGGGAAGCGCAACAGGTTTTGACACTAGCATAGAGTCCGATGGAGCGTTTAATCTTCAGATGCATTGTATGAGGTTGTTGGAAGTTGTACAACCTACTTTACCTCCTGATCAATTTAACTAGGCCTTCGTCCGATTATTGAGCACAAAAGTTCAGAGATCGTTTGTCTCGATTTCGGATGAGCGCAGGAGTTATGGGCTTGGAGTTTGAAATGATGGTTCATTAGATGTGATTTGCCACTCCTGACTATCGGATTGGTTTTCTATGCTAATCACCTTTAGGGTTTAGCAATTATCTGATTTCACCTCTTATCAATTTAAGTATGCATGTTTTTAATTTCCTGAATTTTATTTGTGACAATTCATAAATTGCTAAGGAGGTAATTTAGGCTTATGAACTTGTTGGATTGTGCTAATTGTAGCTGCTACTTGGACTATTAGAACAATTCTGATGATTATTTTATTTTGATGTTTATCATTATAATGATCATTGGGTTGTGCCTATATATCAATTCAAATTCTTTGCTAGATTTATTTCAGTGTCTGAACATTTATTTAAATATGGATATATCAGATAAGTGTTTTCATAAGTGTATCATTTTTATATATCATATTAGTGTCATTTTTATATATAGTGCCTATCAGTTACATTTCTTTGCTGTATTTTAACTTTACAGCCCTTTGTTGGGAGCATTAGATAAGTGTTACATTTTTTGACCTTTTCCAATTGATCATTATTCTATAAATTAGTGTTTACTTGAGGCATGGACAATGATTATTTTAACATGGATATAGTATTTGGCTGAGTCTGTTTAGATATGGGTTTTTTGTTTCTAGGGAGTAAGATGTTGGTGTTAGTGCTGGTGCTGAGTCTGTTTTGGAGTTATTTGTGCTGGTGTTGAGTCTGTTTAGATGTTTTTTGTGCTGGTGCTAGTGCTGAGTCTTTTAGATGTTAGTGTTAGTGCTGGTGTTGAGTCTGTTTTGGAGTTATTTGTGCTGGTGCTGAGTCTATTTGTTTTTTGCTCCTGGGGAGAAAGATGTTGGCTGAGTAAATGGTGCTAGTACTGGTTATGAACAAGAAAATGCACCAGTTGCTTTGTTTTGTTTTATAAATGATGTCTGAAACTCTTATGAATAGTTGATGTTTGTCTTTGTTCTTCTCAATTATGAAAATGCACTAGTGGCAAGATGGTTTGTTCTAGCTCCCTAGTAAACGACCGACAGAACTTTAAAAATGTTCTTTGGGTTTATTTAGAATTCATTTGTAGATTTATGCTCAAATAGATCTTTGATGATATACTCATGGTGACAGGAGATTCAGACCAAAACAATCTCGTTTCTGCATTCGCCATATTTTCTCCTTTGTTGGTGCTTCTAGCACTTTTCTTTGTATTTGGCTCCTTTGGTGTATGTGGTTTTATCACTAGATGCTCTCTCTGGGCCTTTTGTGGTTCTATTTGTCCTCAAAATTTCCATGTTTCTTCTGACTTTCGGCGTATGCATCTTGTCTGTATCTGGATCCTTTTGATGTATTGCCTCTTAAGTTTCACATACATTTTCCTCAAGACAACAATTTAAATCATGATCATTCAAAGCATGATAGAATCAATATCTAATAATATTTCATCTACAACGTATTATGCTGTATTTTGCATCTCAAAGAACACAAAATAAACTTCTATATTGCTGTTTTTGATAGGTGAAGCTTCCTCGTTACTAATTTGAATAGATCAAACACACTTTTTAAAACAGCCCAAATCATCCAAAAAAATGGTGCATGAAATCGCAACTTAATGAAGGTGTAATTTCTTCAATTTCAAGCATGTGTCAAAGTAATATGTTTTTTTTCAGGGAATTATGAAAATAATCTAGTCTCACTTCATCAATATCTAGATACAGTCTTTTTGTGTAATTTTTTTTAGCCTCCTATTTCTTGCTCACAGACGATCTTTCTATTGCTTGCACATGGTTTATAGCGTGGCTTGTGTTTATCTTATGCCGATTTTGTGTCAAATTTCAGCTAATGCAATTAGTTCTAAAAATCACTCAATTGGAAAATATATGTTCACAATATAACTTCATTTACGTTGTTCATATATTGGAAGTAATGTTGTCTTATTTAGGTGGTGTTCTTCAGACTCAGAATCTCTAGTTTTCTTGGAACAATATGATCCAAATTCTTATTAAATATGTCTTATTGATCGCATATTGATCAGTTTATAATTTCGACTTCCAAGTGCAGAAGCTGTCAAAGTAATATAAGGGTAAATCCCAAGATTGAATTCACAGGGACAATGAGAATTAACCAAACTTTTAAGATTCGCAAGATAAGGTTTATGGTGACAAGAAATTTCGAAAGGATAAGAAAGTATTAAACTAAAAGATCTAACAATGAACACACAAAAAATATGAAATGGGAAATAAATTTCAATGGTCATCCACTAACTATATCAATACCAAAATGAGGGCTATTTACTAAGGAAGTATGGACTGAATTAAGAGTAAAAGTATTGGCTATTTTGGAAGTTCAAGCACAAGTAAGTGTTAAAATAAATATATCTAAGTTCCTAAAATTATCAAGGACCAAGAGATTTAGAGGAAATGTATAGAAATTGAATTAAACTTGTAAGGAACAATAAAACAAACACTTGGGATGCGATTTTCATCCACTGATTTGATGATGGATTCACTTCTCTTTTCATCTTCTCTCAACCATTCTCTCATTCCTAGAAATCATAGTTGGATAATATAATAATGAACCACAGATTTCAGCCTAATAAAACTTGACAGGTTATATATCAATTGTAAAATAGTGAAAGAAAACTATCAAAATCTTGCTACTTGTTCAAGAATCAATTGTGCATTTACGTCTACAATTGAGCTAACCAAGAACAAAGAATTTCAATCCTTTCTAAATGCAAATTCAAATATAATCCAACGAGTTAATCATTAAAACCACATAGCATTGAAGAAAATCCAACCCAAAAAAGTCATGGGTTACTTCTTGAATCCCAAACTGAAAATATAGCCTATCGTCTCTAAATTAGTAAAGATGCCCAAAAGGATGAACCCTAACATTTGAAGTTGCTCTCTAAAATAAAATTGCAGTAGAGAAAAAGAAGAAAAATAGCTTTGGTCAACGCTCCCAAAAAGTAAAACTGCAGGAAAAATAAAATCCAATCCAAAAAAAAAAACTGCTGCTACCACCCAAAATAGGACATATATATTGGTTTGCCACTCGCCCCTCTCTGCTCCTACTGCTCGCACTAGACATTGCCAACCGACTTCAAAAAGGCCCTAGGCCTGAATCTACTACTACACGTTCTCTTCACTTCACATCCTACGTGATTCTCGTCTGCACGTCCCCTACTCCATGTCCTGCTTGAGGTCATGTTTTGCAGCTGCATGCATCTTTGCTGCTGCGTGTGAATCTTCTGCTTCTGAGTTGGAAGAGTTTTCATTTTGGGTGCTGCACGTTAGTTGAGCATTTTCAAGAATACCCATTTTCTTCCATATCTTTCAATATCTTTTCCAATAATGCCTTGCAACATATAAGTATGATATGAGTATTTAATTGCTTTAGAGGCAAATGTGAATATTTTGTGTGCAAAATATTGGCATCGATTGAATTGGAGTCCGATACTAAAATTTGATGTGTAATTAAGTTGCTTAACGCTTTTGATGAAATATATCATTCACTTAAACAACTTAATTATGCATTTTTAACACTTTATCACATATTTCTTTATAGGATATAGTATTTAAGGGAAAGGAATTGAGAAAGCAACCGACCCCTCTTGGTAATCATTAAAGTTGTATTTTCTTGAACCATCAATTAGATAATTTAGCGACATAATATATAAAAAACATTCATTGATCCTGTATTTTTATATTTATCCTGTTGTTGACATTATAATTTTTTTTTTCATCTACAATTACATGCAACCATTCCATTATTCAAAATGGACCATGATAGTAGCTCCGTGGAAACCTCATCGATTGAGACCAACAACGAGATGGATGAAACCAGCTCAAGTATGTCTCATAACAGCGAGGTGGACGAGTTTATGCCGACAGATCCTTCCAGTGGAGATGAAGCAGCAATGCAGGAGGTTAACCTTATTTATATTATGCACTCAACATCTCAATTATCGAGATATCGGGTTCCAATATCCTAACACAATATAAGTCTACGGGGGATCAGTATATTCAAGCAGTGTTGAATGGAAACCCCGCGACTTGCAAAGAGATGTTTCGAATGGAAGTGCCTGCATTTCGATATGTATGCGACCTGCTACGGGGGTCATTAATTATGGACCCTACAGAGAGGGTGTCAGTGGAGAAATCAATAGGCATGTTTTACCTTCTCGTTGGCCATGCACAGGGTCAACGCATCGTTGGTGATTGTTTCCAAAATTCTATCGAAACCATTAACCACCAAGTAAAGACGATGATGTGGTTGCTACATGAACTAGGGAGGACTGTGATTAAGCCAACACATATAATTGGGGTCCATCCTTACATTGTGGGAAACCGTCACAATTATCCATGGTTTTGGTAATCAATTTACAAGGTTTTTTTTCATTCATATTGCAATTCATGGTGATTAATATATTTGTTCTTACTGGGGTGTGTTTTCTTATATATGTGATTGTAGAAATATCTTGGTGCGTTGGACGGCATAATGATTTCAGTTGCTGCACTAGCTCGTCTTGCAAACGCATATAGAAATCGTTATAATCGGATTGCACAAAATGTGTTATGCTTATGTAACTTCGATATGAAGTTCACGTATGTGTATACTGGATGGGAGGGCACAGCCCATGATGCACGAGTTTTCCTGAATGCCTTGAGTCGAGCTCGGAATAGATTTCCATGGCCAGATCTAGGTACCTTATATGTAAATTGGTATTGGAAGCAAGTTCAAAAAGTTTCTTGTGCCTAACATTCGAGGTCTTTTTGTAAGAGCATATGTAACTCATATATTTTCATGTTTTTCAGGATATTATTATCTTATTGATTCCGCATTTCCTTGCATTGAGAAGTTTATGCTGCCATATCCACGAGAGAGGTATCATCTATCTGATCGTTATGGTGCCCGTCATTTCTGAGGCTATAAAGATTATTTTAACTTTCGTTCGTTGCTCAATGTTATCGAGCACACATTAGCATTGTTGAAAAATCGGTTTCAAATATTGTAAGCAATGCCTCGATATCGCCCAACCAGGCAAGGGATGATCGTTACCGCATGTTGTACACTACACAATCTGATTAAAACGGTGACGTCAAATGATGAGTTCATTCAGCATGCATTGGGTTTTCAGTTCAATGGAGAAAATATGCCTGAGGGAGAGGACGTGGGCGAGAAGGAAAAAGTGGTAGACATGTCCCATGAGTCAGCTAGAGCTATGGCTGCACAAAGGGATGTGATTGCGATTCCTATATGGGCGCACAGGAATTGAGGATGAACGTGTATCCATTATGTTGTAATTCTTGCTTATAGTATTTCATATTAAAGTTCCATACGCATTGTTGTGCTTATTAAAACCATAGCGAATTATTTATGTGATCATGGAAAGAAAATTGGTTTGTCTTGACTCCAAGTCTATTATCCAAATATTTAAAAAATAAAAATCAACTGCCACTATGTTATTGTCTATCATAATTTCCAAGAATATTTAGTTGTTTACTTCAGTTACGAACCTAATGTAAAAGGGAGCACATCACAAGTAAAATATCAAGCATTTTGGAATTAAACAAGCTCCGAGTTTGGAACAAGTACACTACCAATAGACAACAAAACAAGTAATTTCAAAGATAAATACAACATATTGCGACAAGTAGTGACATTAATGTAGCATTAAACGGTTTACATTATCGTTAACTTTGGAAAATTTAAAACAAACTAATAAGGCAATAAATAAAACCCAAGACCCAATTATGGCACATTTGTAGTTGTTCTTCATAGCTTGGACTCTTTGATGTTCTATTCTTGCACGTTCATCCGCGATCTTTTCATTCCTTCATTCTACTAACTCTAAGGTGCGCTTACAACAATCTAGTTGATTCCATGCAAGATCAAGCCATTCAAAAAATCCACATTACTTTTGAGTCTTATAATATCTATAATTAAAAAACCGCTGACCAAAACTGTTGGGCTTGGTGGACGTCCGTAGTTTGGAGGGAATGCCACAATAACAAAGTGGTCTTTGTTCCAACATCATTCCATTTTCTGGCCTCATAAGGTGAGTACTAGATATGGTGACTCCACTACTACTTTCCATATTTCTTGCAAACAAAGTACAAACAAGCAGAAAAAATTTCTCCAAGATCATTACAATACAATACAAATTTCTCGTTTGTACAAAATGGAGGTTATTACAGATAAAAACTTAGAGAGAGAATCTCCACCTTCTCTCTAAAAAGAAAACTCCACAAACATCACCGAGCTTGAGGGGGTGGGAGCTTGGCTCCTGCCCCCTCACTCCCTTCCTTTTTTTTCCCAGATTTTAGTTTATGCTTGTTCTCTTTTCTATTTTGAAGGTCTAATAAAGGAGGTGATCCCTTCTCAACAATTTTTCTTCGCCTCTATTCTCCATCAAGAACCCACAAATCCTCTGGGTTTGGTGCCGTTGATGTATCTTGTTCAAAAAATTTTTGGAAGGGTCGATCGGGTCTGGAGCGATGCTCATGCGGTGCGCATTGGCCGTGACGGTCGTGCCCTGTGCGATGGATGCTCGTGATGGATGCAGCCTGTTAAGCTATCTGGTGGTCGCAATGGTCATCGTTGGGTGGAAGCCTGTGATGCAACCTACTGGAGCTGCCTGGGTGGCCGTAATGATCATCGATGGGTGGATGTGCAATGGCTATCGATAGGCCGTGCGATGGTTAGGTTTTCGTGAGTGCCACCTGGTACGATGGTCATCGGCTGGCAGGTTTTCATGAGGAAGAAGAAAAACACTAAAGGGAGGGGGTCACCGATATAGCAGGAGAAAAGAAAAAAAAAAAAGGCGGCTGATAGTTTGAGATGAACCCTAGATGAAAAAAAGGTTGTGGTGGCGGCTAGGTTTTTTGTCTGGGATGGGCCTTGTTTTTATTCAGCTCATGTATTAGGTGTTTATTCAGCCCATTTATTATCCCGAGTGAAGTGTTGAGCCGCTAGATTGGACGTAATCTGGGGCAAGAGTTGGTCAAGAATGGCGGGCAATGCTAAGGCCGGTGGTCAAACGGCCAGACAATGTGGTCCATGCGAGAGCTGGTGCTCATGCTGTCTGGGCTCGTGAGCCGATGCTTGCAGTGGGTGTGCTGTCTGGGTTCATACCGGTGCTTGTAGCTATGTTGGTTTTGTCGTGTTTGTTTGTAGTTTTTGTTATTTAGTTATTAATAAAGATGAAATAGGCTATTAGACTTGGTGTCCATAGCAGCAATATCCCGTACTCCTCCCTAAGAGGATGAAATGGACTTTTCAGTTCTCTTTTTACAGAGCGATTTCTCTTTTAAGAGAGAGTTATTGAGAAGTTAAGATAATATCCGTCACAATGTATGTGGGGATGCCCCAGAGCATATGCGTAGTTTGGCTTATAGTCTGGATTTTCTTATATTAATAAGTCACAGTTGTAACTTCGCTTTATTGAATGAAATGAAGTCTGTTTCCATTAAAAAAAGTACAAACAAGCAGTAAATAAACACCCCCTACTTTCCACAACAATTTCAAATAACATAGGCAACAGTAATAAAAATTAACATAAGTTCTTTGAAAACAGCTTTGTTGCAAACTATATCAGAATAAGTACTTCAACAATCTGTCCAACATTTCAACTTCCTTCCAAAAACCCAAAGCATAAATTAATATGTCTAAACTATAGCAGGTTCACATTATTTCCTCAATGTATGCGACTACTCATAAGAAAATGCATTAAGAAATGAATTGCAAGTAAAGTCATTCGCATCATATATGTATAAATTACCATGTTAGGAACAAGTGCTCATTTTCACTATGAAAGTGAAAAAACATTATTACAAGATGTCAATTTACTGCAGCCCTGCATTCACAATCTATGATGGTTGAATATCTAACCAAAAGTAGAAGCAGCACATGCCAAAGAAACTAAAAATTTAAATTTACATAAGGCAAGATCTTCAAAAAGCAACACAAAGTAAAATACCCAACTTATTGTGCGTACATCGAACCAGGGAGTCGCATGAAATGGAGATAGTCCTCCCTAGAAAATTACACCCTAAAAGCCCTGGATTATTTTATAAAGGATAGAAATCATCAAACATCAACAGAAAAGAAGATCCCCAACAAAAAATGCGTAAATCGAACTCGGGAATCACATGAACACATAGATACAAAACGAGAAAATGAAACCGATGGTGATTAAAGCGATAATTTTTATTCGAGGACACAAATCTTCAAAATCGACAGAAGATAATATCCCTTGCCAGAAAATGCATAAATCGAACCCGGGAACCCCTAGCATGAAGTGGTCCAAACCAGAAAATGAAACCTTAAACTCAAAGGGATTAATTTTAATAAACCAATCCCCTGTAGAGATAGAACTTACCCACGGTTGAGATGTCGTTGCTGCGCGATGTCGAGAAAATCCACTTGGAAGATTCGTCTGTCCTTCGTGTCGGTGTTGCTGGATGAAGTTGTTGCTGAGGAAGGAGGTGGGTTTTACATCCGAGGCAAAAATCGAACAAATAGGAGGGTGAAAGAGCAAGAAGGCAATGAAGACACAGGTCTTGGGAGGATGAAACGGTGGGACCCACGACTATTATCCCAAGATGAAAATTTTCAAAAATCTTATCTCACTTTACATCTAAACATATCTTACAATGAGACCCACAAACTTTTTCTAAAACTATTTCAAAAATTTCAACTTATTTCATCTTAATATATTCACAAAAATTTCAAATTGTTTTTATCTCATCTCAGCCCCCAAACCAACCTTTAAGTGAAAAAGTGTCCACCTTAGGAACAAGTTATTTGGTGCTTTCATCCCCTTCCTCAGCCCAAGTCGTTGTCTCCTTCTCAAATCAAGTTCCCCTTCCTCAGCCCTATACTGAGGACTCTCTCTCTCTCTCTCTCTCTCTCTCTCTCTATTTTTTGGATTGCAGGAGCAGGCTGAGAATTAATCGACATTTTCTTTCTCTCTCTCTCTCGTTCAATCAACGTTCTTGTCTTTCTTATGAATTAATAAATTATTGCTTCCACTAAAACTTCAAAGTTGATCAGAATGATCCAAAAAGGTGGATTGGTTGCATTTGTTATGGGTAGTATAGAAAAACTTACCCACTTAGACTGCATATTTCCTACTCCAATTGGCTCTGATAAAGTGTTTATGTGCTTTTATTCTCATTCGCGTAAGTTCTACAGTAGTGCAGGAGAATCCTACTCTAACCTTAGGTGCTCTGTCGATGGGCAGTGGAGGAGGCTAGCGATGTTGGACTTACAAATTCCTTATGTGCTCTGTCGATAGTGGAGGAGGCCAGCGATGGGTAGTGAAGGACAAGACCACTGTGACTTCGTCGAAGGTGGAGAAGGTTGGCAATAGGCAGTGAAGTATGCAACTTCGTCGATGGTGGAGGAGGTCGTTGATGGGCAGCAGACAAAGATTGACGAGAGGGAAATTTTTCAGCTTTTGATTTTCCCTAATTTTTGCTGTTTTGTTTCTAAAATATGAATTAGGGGCAGTTTAGTCATTCACATGTGCACACGAATGTAGGCTTGCAAAGGAGTCCCCCGAATGGGATTGTACGTAGCAACACCCTTAAGTCATTGTGCTTTCAGGTTTGGCTTGCTTTTGGGTGAAATGAGGTTGTATGATCCTAGGACATGGGTTTTTGATCCTTAGCTCTCGTTTGGATAGTCAGATGAGATGAGATAATTTATTAATAATAGTGAAATTGTTTGAGTTAAGATATTTTATGAGGTTTTAAGAAATAAGAGAAAAAAACTGAATAAAAATGTTATAAAGTTAAAAATATTGTTAGAATATAAGTTTATATAATTTTTGTTTTGGGATTTGAAAATATTAAATTTTTGTTTTTTATATTTTGTTTGGAAGTTTGAAAAGATTGTAATGAGTAGCTAATGATCAGATGAAAAAGTTAAAAATTTAGAATTGAAAAGTGTTTATATTTGTAGTGTTTCAATATTAAGATGATATGAGAGGATCTTGCAATCCAAAAGAGGCCTTAGAGTCGGGACTTTTATTGTAAAAAAAGTACGGGCAAAGCCTGAAGGTTGCTATCCTAATAGGCCAACAATGGGAACTAGGAGTGGGCATTACAATCAAACCACCATGATTGAAAAAACGTGCTCCTTCATATAACACGTCATAGCCCATCTTCAACCTTATTTGCTTTGAAGGTTGCTAGAGATACAAAAAAAGGATATCACAAACTGACGTGACACAATATCAATATACCATATTAATTTTTTTTTTTTCATTTTGGCCCCTCCCCCCTCCCCCACTCCTCTTTCCTCGCTCCCTTTTCCAAACCCTCGAGACCCCCATCCATACAACCTAGCTCAATTGTAGTCCAGCCATCTTCCTCATCCTTCGCTGACAAGTACACGTCTCTCTCATATCTCTCTCTCCCTCTGACAAGGTGGAGATGTCGTTATCATCACCCCACACCGACAATTACACCTTTCTCTCTCTCTGGGCTCTGGGAACGGGGTGGGGGGATAGGGATGGGGATTGGGGGAAGTGAAGGAAGGGAAACAAAAATACTAGGGACACATGGCACACTGGTATTGTGCCACATCAGTTTGTGACATCCCTTTGTATCCTTAATGTTTTCCATTCATTTTTTTATGAAAAACAAATAAGATCTTGATCTACAAGACATTTTCATTCTCCTTGTGCATCTCTCTCCCTTTCTCTAGCTCTTTTTTTAATGGTTGGAAGAAGCACATGATCTTAGGCAGAAACTCAGCTTGTCCCCCTTCTTTTCTATCTATTATAAGGGAAATGAAAAACAAAATTTACTTGAGTTTAATAGGCTCACCTTGTATAGGTATATAAAGAACAGTACTGCTACATACAAGCACATACTTGTGCCTGTATGCGAACCAGCCCCACTAACGTGGCTATTTCACGTCGGCGATTATATTAAAAAAAAGAAAAAAAAAAGTAACACAACGGGAAGAAGAAGAATCCTTCCATTCATTTAAGCTTCGAAGAAGAAGAAAACACAGTGGCAAAGAGACACCATCTCATTCATTCGAGCTTCATTCGAAGAATAAGAAAACACAACATCAGATCTCATGCATCCTCTTTCTCAAATCTCTTCCTCGGTGTCATAGAATTCTCAGGGTAGAGTCTGATTGGTGTAGCTTTGTTGTTGTTGATCAATTGCAACAACCCACTCCATCCTCGGTTGCTATCCACATTTCGGCGTCGAATCTAGTAAGAGGCTTAGAAGCTTTTTCTAGTGATAACCAAAAAACAAGAATCTACTAACTCTTCCAATTTAGCCGATTGCAGCAGCCTTAATACTCTCCTCACCTAACATCACAAAAAGTATGGAAAAGTGCACAACCCAATAAGAATTTCATGGCATGTAAAATCTAGTGCTCCATTTGGATGCTAAGTTTTGTTTAGAAAATGTTCATTATATGCTAGCCAACAAAATCCCACCAGTGAACTCAACAAATTTACAGCTAGTTGGCAAACTTAAAGCTAGATTGTTGTATATTTAGCACATCCTAGTAACAAGTTTTGTCTCTTTTCTAGTCTTTTCATCAGTAGACGTCGAAAAATGGTAAGCTTCTTCAAAGGAAAATAAAAAATAAGAACCTTCAAATTATGCTGGAAATACGAGCAACGCCGATGCTGGTTCTTGTTCTTGTACACCATTCTTTCAAGAATGTCACACTCTGTTTGTAGCTGACCAAGCATGGATATTAACATCATCTTGAGAGTGTCAATTTTTGACCCCATGGAATCTCCTGTACATATTTGTTCTTACACAAGTATATGACTTGGCATTGTAACACAACCCGATTAAAAAAGTAACAAAAAAACCTCAAACGTAAACAAAAACTTGAGCTAGAGTTGAGAACAAATAAATAACAAGAGAAACAGTTCTATTAGTCATTTAAACGAGCAGTCTACATGTGAAGATACTAATACACGAGGGCTCAAAACAAAAAAAGGCGAATTTGTTGAAGGAATAATGTTAAATTACCTGGGTATTGTTACTATCACTTTATGACAAAGAGAACAATTCAAGCTCTTCGAGCTATCGGTAGGGATCAGAGAATCAAAATCCTATTCGGCGAGTGTATGCTGCACCATGTGCATAAGGCTTGGACGAGGCCAACTCTTGCATGCAAATTAACAACTATGAATCCAAGCATCATTTAGGACTGTGAGACTATCGTGGGTGAGAGTTAGTATTCAGCGTCGAAAAAGGAGGAGAATGATTGGTGTCAAAGAAGAAGGGGGCTTAGGGTTAGAGATCGGCATATGAGAAGGGGCTTAGGGTTGGTGTTGAATGAGGGAATGGAGGGGGACTGAACTTAGGGAAGGAAGCTAAATGCACCGTTTCATCTTGGGACCAAATGCACCATTTTATTAAACATGGTGGAAGCCGTGCGCGAGGTCTTCACCACTTGCACCTCCCCCCTCCCCTACTCCCCCTTCTTTACTCCATTTTCCAAACCCCTTGAGACCCCCATCCATGCAGCTAACACCATTGTAGTCCAGCCATCTTCCTCACCCTTCGTTGATAGGTATACGTCTCTCTCATATCTCTCTCTTGACAAGGCGAGGATGTCGTTATAGTCACCCCACATCGGCAAGTACAACTCTCTCTTTGTGGACTCAGGGAATGGGGTGGGGGGTTGGGGGAAGTGAAGGAAAGGAAAAAAAAATACTATGGACATGTGGCACACAGGTATTGTGCCACGTCAGTTTGTGAGATCCTTTTGTGTTCCTAGTATTTTCCATTCATTTTTTTTTATAAAAAACAAATAAGATCTCAATCTACAAAGAAATTTTCCTTCTCCTATTGCATCTCCCTCCCTTTGTCAAGCTCTTTCTGTAAGGGGGTAAAAATATCAGGGCCTAAGGACGGGGCCCAACTCACCAAGTTAGTAGCTAGAAGGAGTCAGGGAGTTAGAAAGTAAGGTGTGGGTGTTAGGGAGCTGAAGGGAGTAGGGAGGTTCAGGGGGCAGTAGGGATGTCAGGGAGTATGGTGGGCTGTTAGAGGAAAGGGACGGCAGGAGGCATGGGGCTGTTAGGGGAAATGGGAAAAATGGGAGTCTGTCTTGCACACAAAGCAGGTCCTGTCCCACCACTGCAGAGGGCATGCGGGAAAAGTAATCAAATAAATATGAGGGCTCGGACAACTTCCAGGGATGGAACTTCTCCTTCTTCAGTTTTCCTTCTTCAACTTCTTCTTTAACCTTGGAACAGGGAGCTTCAGTGAAAGCTTTCTCTCCAGTAAATTTATACTTAGGATCACAATTGTACAAAGAGACATGAGAGACTGTAAACAAGGATATTATAGTGGATTTCTCCTCCACAAACGCCCATAGACGTAGGCATTATGTCGAATCACGTAAACTCACGTGTCATCTTCTCTTATTTTCTCTAAGCATGCTTTCCCTTCGCTGCCATGAACGTATGCACCGACACTGTATAGCCACACCAGATCATCACCAGGGACTGATCAAGGCTCAAGTTGTCCCAGTGGGCTTAGAATGACTATTTCTTCCATTCCGGCTTATTGGGCAATTTTTACAATACCAACACTTTTCTTAATGGTTTGGAAGAAGCACATGATCTCAAGTAGAAACTCGGCATATCCATCCTATTTTCTGTCTATTTTAGGGAAAATGATAAACAAAATTTAAACGAGTGTAACCAACTCACCTCAAACTCTTTCATTAGCCGCCCAATTTCTTCCTCTTCTCTCTACATCTAGAGAACTACATTACAAATGCTATCTTTAGTTTGAAGAGATCCATGGCCTAATGTGCATTTGATTGTGCGCCGCTATTCTCTAGACTCAAATATATTAGTCTCATTCCATCTTTGGTGCATTAGTTGTATTTGGAATATTTTGAGTTGGCTGATTGGAACTCCAAGTGCTTGGCTAGGCAACCTGCCCGATTGTTTAATAGGAATAGGTGTATAAAATGGCATTTTACGCATCTTTTAACCCCTAAGAACACAATGGCATTTGGCTAATTAAGATGAAAAGTGGTCAGCGTTGAATTAGAACCAATACTCTTTTGAGCTTTTAACTACAGTAGCTCAACATATATATATATATATATATATACATATATATATATATGTAGATATTCATTAACTTAGATATCCACTTTTTTAACTTTATTTTCTCTTTCCCTAAAAGGATTATATTGTTTTTTTCCTCTCGATTTCTCTCATTCTTTCACACAAAATTGATTAGATATCTTTAAATTGTTTATAGCTGGTTTTGTTACACAAAATTAAACTATCTCTTCTTATCTTATCTCATCTCATCTCATATAATAATTATATTTTTTTCAAACTCCTATACAAAATATAATAAATAATTCAAAATTTTCAAATCTAAAAAAAAAAAAATATTATAATAATATTTTATTTAATTTTTAACAAAATATCTCATATCATTTAATCTGAATTGCGTAACCAAACGATACCTCAAATTTTCTCCATCTTTCCTCCAATCCAAACAGAAGTAAATTATGCACTCAAACTGGGATTTGCTACACAACCTCCTACTATTCATCCACACTCCACACTCCATACATTTTAATATTTTTTAATATTTTTTTTAAATTTTTTTTGAATTTATTTTTTTTAAATATTTCAAATTTTTTATTCACTATTTATATAAAAAATATTTCATAAAAAAAAATTAAAAAAAAAAAGTGGAGTGTGGAGTGTAGTGAGGTTGGGAAGATTATTTCCTCAAGTTTATGCAATTTTAGAATTTAGCTCTAAACTTAGTTATTGTTTGTTTCTACAATTTCTTTTAAATCATCTCATTTAATTATTATAAATTTTTTAAATTCTCACACAAAATAAAATAAATAATTTAAATTTTCAAATTTTAAAAGAAAAATAATATTAAAAAATATTCTAATAATATTTTATTCAATTTTTAACTTTAATCTTAACTCATTTCATCTTATCTCATATAATCTTATCTATAAAACTCAACTAGACTTTAACTATAAAGTCATTGGCTATCAATCAAAATGAAAAAAAAAAAAACTATAATTTCTCTCAAGTAGGTTAAATTTTAAAATAATAATAATTAGTTTGACTTTTGGATTGTTCGTTAGTGAAAAGCTTCCTTGCCGCCGTCTTCTTCTTCTTCTTATTATTATTATTTTTTTAACTTAGTAATTTCTCTAAAGTAGATTAAATTTTAAAATAATAATAATTAGTTTGACTTTTGGATTGTTCCTTTCACTTGCCGCCCTAGTTGATCATTGGTCTTTTTATTTTATTTTATTTAGTAATTAAAAAAATAATTTTAAGTGTATTGATGTATTTATTTTATTTTTTAAGAATATTTAAATAGTATTAAAAAAATGTAAAAAAAAAGCCTGAGCAACATAGTGGCCTTACCCTTGATCCTTGAACTTTAATTTTTAACCCTTTACTCCATATACTCTCAAATTTGATCATTTTCATCTTTCTATTACTAAACTTTTTAGTTGTTAAATATACCAAGTTATCTCTAATGCTAGGCTAGAGTTTACAATAATAATAATAATAATAAAATTAAAATTGAGTCTAATATCCAAACACTTGACTCTTAAATCATTAAATTCATCTCAATTCAAAACTTTTTTATACGTAGGGTCCACAACTCTTTTCAATTTAATACATTTTTATACGTGGGACCCACAACCTTTTTCAATTTCTCATAAATACATTTAACCTCATCTTAACATCCAAACATATCTAAACTCATCTTAGTTGGATCCCACAAAACTTACTCTACTATCTCAACTAGGATTGTTCATCCAAACCGATCCAGCCCGAAATTGTTATTTCCGACCCAACCTGAAACCAACACAGTTCCAATGAACCTTTTACCCGTTTAACCAACCCGAAACTGCTTTCGAAAACAGGTATTCCGACCTGACTCGACCCGATTTAAGTTTTATTTATTTTATTTTTTAAAAATATATGTAGTGGAACTCAACAGAAAAAGATGTTTTGCTGAGGACCGCAAAAGATCTTCAAATTTAAACATCTTTAATCTGAATTTCCATAATTTTTCATATAGTTTTTGAATTAGTACATGATGTCAATTTCTAGAATTAGTAATTGAAGCTGTGCGAGAATAATCAAACACCAACAACAGAGGCCTTGACATCCTCTGACCTGGAAACCAAACCACATGACAAATCTGCAATAGGGAAAAGAAAAAAAAACAATTCATAAATAAACTGATAAACCCAAGAAATACTTTTACTCTAATAGAGTCCACAATAAAAAGGAACGAAGAATTCCCCCTAAAAAAGTGAGTTAAAACCCATGAATCAAAGATGCTAAGAAACGTTACACCAAAACAAATCAAATCTTAAAAAGCATGTAAACCTAGAATAGTTTTTCCCTCAAACGAGCTAAAACATGTAAACTAAATCATAAACATATATATGAGAGAGAGAGAGAGGGGGGGAGTCAATTAATGCTCACCGTGCAAGAGGATAGAGAACATTATCGAGCTAGTTCACTAGCTCAATTTTAGTTTCCTTCTTCAAGCATTGCCATTACCGAGGACGTTAGGGTTCTCTGGAGAGAGTGAGAGCTGCGAGGAAGAGAATGAGAGTGAGATGTGATGGATATAATTGGCTAAAAACAGTTATCGGGTATTACCCGATTAAAAAGCAAACGAGTTATGATTAATTCTGATTCCTTTTTTCACCTATACGGTTCGGGCTTTATCAGGTTGAAAATTCGGCCAGGCTGGGTATACGACCTTTTTTTTTTGTTTAGATCTGATCTTAACTCACTACTATTTATAAAAAAACTCAACTTATCTCAACAATCAAATTAGAAAAAAAAAAAAAAAATTTAAAATTTTCCTTACCTAGTGATGCCTGGATTAGTTGATTTGCACCAAATGATGCCCAGGGTGATAACTCAAGACAATGTTAGAATCGTGCAACTTAGGTCGCTCACCCAAGGTTGCCACCGAGGCATAGTGCTGGGCACATGCTTAGCTTTTTCTCTCCTTAAAATGAGTTTTTGGTGCCTACTTTGAGTATAGTGAGTTTATATGAGATGAATTAAGATAAAAATTAAAATTTGAATAAAATATTATTTTTTAATGTTATTATTATTTTAAAATTTGAAAAAAGTTAAATTATTTATTATATTTTGTATAAAAATTTTAAAAAAGTATAAATGATGAGATGAGATGAAACGTTTCTTTTATCCAAACCGGGCCTTTATGTTTTTACTAGTGTTACTCTATTGTTAGAGATGACAATACCTATTTTAATTGAATTTTAACAGTTTAATAATAGAAGAATTAAAATATCAATTTACAATCGTAAATATATCTTATCAATTTACAATCGTAAATATATCTTATAAAAATAAATTTACAAATTGATATCATTTAATGTGATACGTTATATTTACTTTACAATAAAAATAATTTTATAATTTAACGTATTACATTAAGATACGTTAATTTGTAAATTTATTTTCATAAAATTCCATTACTCCTAAACCATTTCTCAAAGAGTTTAAGGATTTAAGAGTATAAAACCACTATAACATTTAACGGCATTGAAAACAACTATCTTCTCTCATTTATCTAATATAATATTATAATTTTCTCAAATTTTAAATAAAATATAATAAATATTTTAATTTTTAAATAAAAATAATATTTTAATAATATTTTATTTAATTTTCAATTCTCACTTTATTTCATACGATGAAACGATACGTTTTACCAAGCAAACAAGTGAATTATTTTTCTCGCAAGCATAAAGTGTGGGTTTAGATACACAAAATATTTTATCTTATTATTACAAAATTTTCAAATTTTTATATAAAAATATAATAAACAATTCAATTTTTTTAAAATTTTAAAATAAAAAATAATATTTAATAATATTTAATTAAAAATTCTTATATTCAAATCCACCTCATCGAGAAGTTGTCTCAAAATAAAAAACAAAAAAAAAACAAATGTCTGAGAAGTTAAAAGACAAGATCCACGGGGGATGTCCACAAGGCAGGGCAGCAGCGTGGGAAGCCAAGGAGGGCACGTGCAGTGCTAAAGGTTGACACGTTTCGGAGCGTGGACAACGGAGGAGCTGAAGCTCAAAGTAAAGGACAACGTACGGACGGCATGAAGGAAGCCCCTCTTCAACCAACCCAACTTGGCTTTTAGTATTCACTGTACAAACTTTCAAACTCCTTCATAATGCTTGTTAATCGGAAAATTTTTATAAACTATTTGGAGAATTGCAAGACCAGATTTCCAAGCCCCACACTATTCTCTGGCAATTGTGCTACACTTTCTTACCCTTCAAAAAAGATAAAAAAGAGAGAGAATATTTATAATTTTAAAATGTGTATAATTTTTTTAAAAAAATTAAGAAAATTAAGACTAACATAATTTTTTTTTTAAAGTGACTCTCATTTTTTTTCAAATAAAATACACAAAGACTACATATTCAAGAACTGTATATCTCATTACCCCTACAAAGAATTAGATTATAATTTTATAAATTAAATTATATCATATAAATAGTCCGTAATATAAAAATTTTAGAATAGCAATACTCAAACAAAAAACAATTATTGTGGTGAATATTTATTTTTGTAAATGTTTGAAATTTTAGAAAAATGCATTTCTTTTGGATTGTGTCAAAGAGCTGGAAATCCTTTGAGATATGTTTTTATTTGATTTTATAAAATAGTTTATTAACAATATATGTAGGAAAAGACTCTAATAAGATGTGTTTTTATCAATTTTTTTTCTTTTTTTGTGTTTGCATTTTCTTTAGAGATGAGAAGTTATTTTGATACTTAAAAGATTTCAACATCACATGTGCATATTGTTTTTCAAAAAAATAATTCTCAAGATTTTCAAAATAAAAAAAAATTACTCATCTAAGTGTATGATAGTTTTGAAATACAGATGAGATGATACTATTACATTATCATTTTATTTTATGTCATTAACATTGCCTACATAATCATTATTATTAATTTATGACATTGTACTAGAACTATCGCAATGTTTGTTTGAAAATTATTAATAATTACTCATTTATTTATTTGTTTTTCTAAACACAACTATGTTTGGTATTGATTTTTTATTTTAAAAATCTCAATTTCTTTTTGCCAAAATATCTTATCTAAACAATTTTTACACTAAGAAGAATTTAAAGATAATTCTGTTCAATGAAAAAATCTACACAACTTCCACACACTACACTTTTTTTAATTTTTATTATTTTTTTTATCTTTGATCAAATATTTAATATTTGAAAAATAAATAAAAGAATTGAATTAGTTTAAAAAGAATAAACTCAAAAAAAAAATTTAAAATTTTAAAAAATGTGGTGTGTAGAGGTTGAGGAAGTTGTGTATCATTATTTTTTCATCAGTCACTATTTACAATTTCACAGTTCACATCTTATAAAAAATATTCCTACATAAAAAACATCCCACACCCTATAAAAAAAATTATATATATAAAATGTGAAAATAAATAGTAATTGATATATAACATTCCGAATTTTTTATACGTAAACATACTTTAAAGAATCTAATTACTTTTAAAGAAATCCTAAAAAGCCATCTCTAAAAATTTAATCCTATATTTCATACTTTTCAGTTTTAATAAGAAGAAAATGAAAAAAAAAAAAAAACTCTTAAAGAGCAAACATTCCCTCCTCTACCTGTCACTCAGAGCGTACACTACACGCTCCATTAAGGTGCTGGCGCCAGGCATTCTCAATGCTTCCCTCCTCCGAGAGTTCGGTACAACGTCTCCATCGGCTTCCGGCACAACCAGACCATACATACAATTTATATTCACAGAGAAATCAATCAATCAGTCAACAATACTATTAAACAAAAAAATAAAAACTAAATTAAAATTAAAAAGAAAAACGAGCTTCCAACCTCCAAGAGCCAGTCTCTGAGAGTAGATTTGGGGAAGGGCTTAAATCCCTTCAACCACCTGTTCCTAAATCCTATGCGAGACCTTCCCTGCTCCTCTCTTTACGTTCATGGTGGGTGGTGGTGGTGGTTTTCTCACTTTTCCCTTGGTGGATGGCCACCGAAGATGACGACACCGTTTTCCCCTCCGCGGAGTCTCTGGCCTCCGTTCCGCTCGCCGACGCTCCCATTCTCTTGTTCGTTTGCTTCCACAAGGCTCTCCGCTCCGAGCTATCAGAGCTGCGCCAATTGGCGGCGGCGGCGGCGTCCGAGAGTGATTCCCACGGTCGGGAACTGGTGCTCGAGCTCCGACAGAGGTTCGAGTTTCTGAAGCTTGTTTGTAAGTACCACACTGCTGCGGAAGATGAGGTAACTGCTTTGTTTTCTTGATTTTTGTCACTCTCTGTTTGCGTTTGGTTGCTGAGAAATTAAAGGAAAAGGACTACAAATTTCAAACTTTGAAACATGCACTAAAGACACGTGGCAGATACTGGTTGCACAAGCCAAAATGCTTTTAATGTAGCCATTGACTTCAGTCTGCGCATAAAAAGCTTGTACAAGTAACATTCTTCTACAATCAAAGCCAAAATAAATGGATATATAAATGGAAGTATTAATTTTGAGTTTAATGGAAAATTAAGTTTTGCCTTTTTTTTTGGAAGGGGGGGGGGGTGTGGGTTCGATTGTGAGGAATAAGGACATGGAAAAGCAAACGAGGAGAAGAAGGAGTGTTATCGATTTCTCTCATTTTAAAGCACAAGTTTGGGGTAGTAAAAGTCATTAATATTTAGCTCTATGGGTTAGTTTGAGAGGAAATTATAGTTCTTCTCTGGGATGATCCAACTAATGAGAATCGTCTTCTTTAAGGTTCAGTTCATTGTTGGTTCTAATCCTTCAATTTCCTGTCCTACCGAATGGAGCTCTAGAATTGTTAATCTTTGTTCTAGGCTCTTTAGCTTTTAGAATTTATGGATTTGAAGAAGTGAAATCTGTAATTGTAAAAAGCCAGAGGTCACATTTGTGCTATATGATGTGAGCTAACAACGAGAAAGTTGACTTTATATATATATATATATATATTAGGTTGCATGCAGTATAATCGTAGCCAACTTAGGGCCCGTTTGGATACAGAGGTTACCTCATCTCATCTTATATAATTTCAACTAATACTCTTACTATTATTCACAAACCATCTCAACTATATATATATATATATATATATATATATATATATATATATATATACGCACACAGAGGTGAGCCAGGGAATCTTCTTTTAGTCAGAGGAGGAAATGCATAATGGTGGCATTAATTTTCTTTTATTTCTGATTGTTGTGCAAGTTTTAGATTTTCTTTGACAAAAGATCAAGTAGTTTACATGTATCTGTCACTCAACGTCTCGTTTAGTAATGTGTGGATTTGTGAAGTCAGAACTATTTGCAGTTCAATCTAAAATACTGGCCTCTCCATTAATTAGATAGATAATATAAATCAGTAAGGACGTTATGTTGCCCTTAATATAGAAGTTTGTTTGTTTTACTAATCAAACTTGCATTGAAATTAAAGAGCAGAACACAAGAGGTGAGAGTGGGGGACCCTAACAAAAACCCCATTACAGAAATTGCAGCACATATAAAAGTTTATTTCTGTATGTTGATGCATAATCTTGGAGAGCCTGATAGGATGTAGTGTATGTTTTGTACTCTCCAATGAAAGGGTGACACTTTAAGGGTTTTTTAATTGTTTTCCAAAATTATTGACCTACATTCAATTTCTTAATTAATAATATATTTAAAAATCTATAAAATAAAAAAGCTGCTACCATCCTTTGGGGTGGTCTGGCCACCCTAGAGGTGGTCCACCCCTTTGGGTGGCTGAAGATTCACCCCAAGTGGGATGGCTCCAGTCACACAACAAATGGGGTGGGCTGCCACCCATGGGGGTGGCTTGGGTGGTCAGCCTTGTACGGTGGCCAGACCACCCCTAAGATGGTGGGCAACCACTTTTTATTTTTATTTTTTAAGTTAAATTTAGATTTTTTTCCTTTTGTATTAAGGATCTGATTCAGTGGGTGTTCTTTTTTTTTTTTTTTCCAATAAGGAGTTGATGTCAACTTTGTATTGAAAGGTGTAAAGGATCTGGCTTACACTGGGTTCTGATTAAAGTTAAATGCATAATCTCAACCATAAACTAACTTAATGTTGCAAGTTATTCGGGTTTGCTCTTTGTTTTATATCTGATATACCGCCCACGTATTATGAGTACAATCAGTTTCATTAGTTTGGGTAAATAAAAATAGAAAAGGGTAAATTACCAAACAACCCTAGAAACTACCATCATGCACCTCCAAATACAACTTGTCTCTAAAAACTAATTTCTTGCTGTGTTGCCCCCTAGGTCAGATTTAGGGTGTTAAATGTGTGTAAAATGATGACATCACCCTTGTTTATAATAAAAATAACATAGGTACCCTTTTCTGAAAAACAAAGTAGTGACATAGCATGGGTAGCCATGCCCCATGGTCCTCCATGGGAACTGATCATGGGAAGCTGGCTGTGTTCATGGCTCTCATACCAGCAATTTTAACGAGTAGTGTCATCTTTTATTTAATATCCCAATTTGACTGAGGGAAAACTCACAATAAAAGGTTTAGTTTTGGGGTGAGTTGTTATGACTTTTAGTTTGTGGGTGGAATTGAGACTGGGATGATAGTTCCTGATAGAAAATGTATAGCAAAACAATGCAAGGGAGCAATGGAACTCAGGTCTACTTTTGGGTGGCTAGAAAGAGCATCTATCAAGAGACTTCGAGAGTTTTTGATAGAAGCTTTTAAGATCGTGAGGCAGTCAATGGATGAGCTTAGAACTTTCTTTTAATACTTTATTCCATTGGACTCGTGTAATAATGCTCTTGTATATGTCCCGTGTACTTGGGCTATTGTCTATACCTAGTATTAATAAAATTTTGTTTAGCGATAAAAAAAATAATAGTGATGCAAAACCGAAACCGAAAACTCATATATGGTTCCATGAGTAGAACTTATATCTTCTTGCAGGTTATCTTCCTTGCACTAGACGTCCACATTAAAAATGTGGCATCCACATATTCACTTGAGCATGAAAGCTTTGATGAGCTCTTCAATTCTATTTTTCATTGCTTGGATGTTCTATTGGAGGAAGAAAAGAATACTTCCAAACCATTTCAAGAACTCATTTGTTGCATTGGCACCATCCAGATGTCAATTTTCCAGCATATGTTGAAAGAAGAACAACAGGTAGGAATTTACTTTATCATTGATAATACTGCTCCAAAAGGTTACTTGTTTCTTTTTGTATTATTTTTCATCTAGGGCAATTTTATGCACCATTTGGCTTGTGAAATCCATTGTTACTCACTTGGTTCCAATCTATTTTAGTTCCTAGCTCGATTATATGGAAAACAAAACACAATTTAATAACCATTAAGTTATTCAAAACTTTCAAGTTGTTGTTTTCTGGGTGATCCATTTGATATCACAATTTTCTTACTCAGCTTATGCTGGGAAGGACATATTTCGTTTGTCTGTGCCATCGTCCTATGGTTTGAAGTGATCTATGTTTACCATTCGCTTGGTTCTGCATATGGATTACCATGCATATTGGAGATGCAGTTTAGAATTCACTTTTGAGTGAGCAAAATTATTGGAAGGGGCATTACCCCTTTTTTAATAAGGTAGGGGTCCCAAGGGCAGGAGGGGAAGAGTCAAAGCCACTTCCTCTTCATGATGTGTGGTCTCCAGCCTTGTTTGCAAGTGGCATATTGTTTTGCATCAGGCATTAAATCAAGTTATACTTGGGCCATAAGTTGAGAAAAAAAAATATTTGGGCCATAAGTAGGATCATTTAGTGTATCATACCAATGGTTCTCTAGGCCTCATTGTGTACCATGGTAGTCTGCAGCCACTGCCATAGAGTACGGTGGCTCACCTACTTTTATATTCACAATTGCATCCTTCAAGCATTTATTTCGAGTAACATTGAATCTTGTTCTCTCATGCAGATTGAAATCTGTATGTTTTGTACATACGATCACAGTGTATGTATAAGATGTTTGAGGTGTTAATGTGTAATGTACAGGTTTTTCCATTGCTGATGCAGCAATTCTCTTCGAAAGAACAGGGTTCACTTGTGTGGCAGTTCATATGCAGTGTTCCAGTAATTCTGATAGAGCAATTTTTGCCATGGATGATGTCCTTTCATTCTCTGGAGGAACAATTGGATGTTACTCACTGTATAAAAGAAATTGTACCCAGAGAAAAAACATTGCAAGAGGTATACTCTCAGCCGAATTCTCACATCCACTTTGGATAAACATCCTGATTGTGTCTGGTTCAAATATGTTTGTGAAGGTGGTGAATTCTTGGCTTGATAATGATGATCAACCCTCCTGCGGTTCCCACACCAGTGTTGGAAAAGACATTCAATGTCCTGATGGATCTGCAGATATGAGAGGGAAACTCAAAATGCATTTATCTAAATGGTCTTTTAGTGAAAACTGGAATTGGATAAAAGCACGCTTTATCCAAACAGATGTCGGACAAAATCCGATTGATTCTCTTAATATTTGGCATGGTGCCATCAGGAAAGATTTGAAAGAAATTCTGGAAGAGCTATATCAAATCAGAAGCTCAGGCTGTTTTTCAAATTTAGATTCAATAGTTATCCGGATAAAATTCCTTGCTGATGTCCTTTGCTTCTATGGGTAATTCACATGGTTGCTGAAGCACTTCCTTTTAATATACACAGTATATTTGATCAAGTGCCTAGCAGAATCTCTTTCTTTTTTTCTTAAATAATTGTTTCTCGCTCATGCGTCATAAGTTTCAATTGAAAACTTTCTGATGTACAGCAATGCCTTGAAGACATTTTTTTACCCTGTGCTAAATCAACTTGCCAATTGCTGCCCGCCTCCCTCTGACGGACAATTCCTCAATGGTCATCATATTGAAGGTCTACTTATGCTGCTACAATACAACCCTCAAAATGGTATATCAGTGTGCATGTTTCTGGAGAATCTTTGCAGGGAACTTGAGTCTTTCTTGTTGGAAGTGAACAAACAGTTTGCCTTTCAAGAAATGGAGGTAAACTGCTTAAAGACATTAATAAATAGCAAGAGAAGGGGAAAAATTCAACCTTTACTAGTAATATGCAGTAGTTAGTGATAATCGTGGGATGCTGATTCCAATTCTCTTAATGAATTCCAAAAGTTCCCTCTCAATACTTGTCATCAATAAGTTATTTAGGCATGTTTTTCATATTGCCATCATTTGACCCTTTGTCCAGTTTCTAACAGGTATTTCCCATTATTAGCAAGAACTGCAGCCATGAATTGCAGCAGAGACTTCTGTATATGAGCCTTAATATAATGCCACTTGGATTGCTTAAGTGCGTAATCATGTGGTTTTCAGCTAAGTTATCTGAGGATGAATCCAGGTCCATTCTTCACAGCGTAAAGCAGGGAGATTCTTTTGTAAATAAATCTTTTGCATCCCTCTTACACAAGTGGTTTCAAACTGGTTACTCAGGAAAGACCTCTATTGAAAAACTAAGAGAGGATTTGCAGAGCATTTTCAAGAGCAGATGCTCTTTTATATCCGAGCAACTCAAAGAAGTCTTTGGGTCTTCTTCCTTAGCCTCGGGCATGAAACTCCCTGAAGGATCTAACCCAGGGCCAACTGAACCACCCTCCGCCAACAAGGGCAGTAACTGTTTTTCTTCATCTTCAAGCCCCCACACTGCTAAGAAGTATGAGACATCCTACTCCAGTGGAATCAATCTGCACATATTTTTCCCTGAAACAGTAAAGATAATAAATCCTTTTCCTAAGTTTCCTGGTGATGATGGTGGTTCCAGTTCCATTATCAATGAACCAAAACCGGTGGATATCATCTTTTTCTTCCACAAGGCTTTCAGGAAAGATTTGGAGTACCTTGTCTCTGGTTCAGTCCAGTTGGCTGAAAATTTAGGCCTCGTCATTGACTTCCGTCGGCGATTTGACCTCATACGTGTTCTATATCAGATCCACAGTGATGCAGAGGATGAGATTGCTTTTCCAGCTCTGGAGGCAAAGGGGACAGTCCAAAACATAAGCCACTCCTATACCATTGATCACCAACTGGAAGTTGAACACTTCAGTAGAATATCGCTCATTTTAGATAAGATGTATGAGTTGCAAGTTTCAGTTTCTAGTGCTGATTCAAATGCGCAGGATCAAAGAATGCTGGAGCATCATCAACTGTGTAGGAGGCTGCATGACATGTGCAAATCAATGCATAAATCACTCTCCAACCATATTCACCGTGAAGAAGTTGAACTTTGGCCCTCATTTAGAGAGAGCTTCTCCATTGAGGAGCAAGAAAAAATCATAGGACGCATGCTTGGAAGAACAAGAGCAGAAGTATTGCAAGATATGATACCCTGGCTCATGGCATCTTTGACAGTTGAAGAACAGCATACTCTGATGTCCTTATGGCGCAAGGCTGTGAGAAATACAATGTTTGATGAATGGTTAGGGGAATGGTGTGAAGAATATGATGTAGCAAAGGTGGTAGAGGAATCAAGCATCTCACCTTCATGGACTGCAGATCCACTAGAGATTATATCAACTTATCTGGCTAAAGAAGTCATTACCGAAGAAAATGAAGGAATCATTGCTGAAAAGAAGAGTGATTTTCCACAAAGAGATCATGTTGATTTAGATGTTGAGACATTTAGAAACTGCAATGTGGATGATAAAGAAAAGGTCCTGAATGGAGATCAAAATAATTATGAATGTTCAGTATGTACAAAACTTTCCAGTGACTGTGACAAAAAGAGATGCTGTGAAGTGGCAGATGCCACAGACCAGATTGATATATCGGGCCAAGATTTTCAATTACCAAAGTCTTCTTTGCACTGTGAACGCCTTCTGACAATGAGTCAAGAAGATCTGGAGGCTACAATTAGAAGAGTATCTCGAGATTCTTCCCTGGATTCGCAGAAAAAATCATATATAATCCAAAATCTGTTAATGAGGTTGGTATTATGCAATTTTTTAACCTTTTAAACTTTCTATCTTTCCCTTTTAGGATTAGATGCATTCTTTTTTTTTTATCATTTTAAATTTAACCTTTTCTTCCTTTCCTTTTAGGAGTAGAAAGTAGAGGCATGATTAAGGATACTGTCTAGATAGTCTATTGTGAGTATATTAGGTGGGCATTTTATGTATTAATGTATGTATGTATATGCAATTGTGGCACATCCGCACATTGGATATTCTTGTAGCAAAATGAAATACTCAATAGTCACCTGAATTTGGTTAAATAATCATATTCTTACTGGGTATAGTTCCCTTCTTACATTTGGTGAACTATGGGCCTATATGCTGTTGCAGACATCATTCTGCTCGGAGATCTGATTTTTTTTTTTTTTCATTTTACTTACACGTCCACTACATACTTATGGTGTTCATTCTGTATCAGCCGTTGGATTGTTAGACAACAGATATCCCATCCAGTTTCAAGTAATGGGGAAGATATTCGCGATCAGCATCCATCTTATCAGGACCATCTCAAACTAACCTTTGGTTGCAAACACTACAAGAGGAACTGCAAACTTCTCGTTGCCTGTTGCAACCAGCTTTATACATGCAGACATTGCCATGATGAGCTGGCTGATCATTCTCTGGATAGGTATGACATTATGGTTACATTTCTGCTTTCACCTTGTCAATTTTCATGTTTTCTATTCTCTCCATCAGGTTTGCCACTGCTTCTGATATATATACAGGAAATCTGTTACAAAGATGATGTGCATGAAATGCTTGAAAATTCAGCCGATTGGGCGCTCGTGTTCCACTGTTTCCTGCGATAATTTTTCCATGGCAAAATATTATTGCAAGATCTGCAAGTTATTTGATGATGAAAGGTGAAACAGCATGGTTGATCTACTTCAGTACTCTAATTTTATGCAATGACATTCAAAATTTTTTGTTTCTTCATCTTTTTACCGTAAGTGAAAATGAAAAAAGGCCAAAACAGATTAGCCATAAAAAGGACCATTATGACTGACTCTCGAAGCACTATTAGGACAAACACTTTAATTTAAATTGAAAAGGTATTTGGTGGATTATGTATATATATAAATATACATATATTTATATATATATAAAATTAAGACAGGCTTTGGCTCCCCATAATGACTATTTTATTTTACAAAGACACTTAGTTCTGTAATGGCCAATCGAGAGACAAACTAGTTAAATGACGTACAGGATTATGTTAATAATTCTCTAGGATATTATCTCCCTAGAAGACCATATGCATTAGAGCTTTCAAATGCTGCAGGTTTGACTCTTCAAAATTTAAAATTGTCTTCTATTCACAGCAAAGATGTCTAAACAACTTAATGTTAAAGCTAAGATGCCTTGAGGATGGATTATAATCTTTAAGGAGCACTGACTGACATGGTTGTATAATATCACAATATGTCAACAATTGCAACATCTCTGATATGGTTCAACCATGTATGTAGGAGAATTTAGATTTTATCTCAGCTTCTATATTTAAAATTATATATGTCATAAACTGACATTTTTCAATGGGTGTCTAATGTTGATCCACTCATGATCAATCATAAGGTGTCATGTTAAATTAAAGTAGAACTTATGTACATTATAAATCAAGAAAGTAAATTATTGAGACTCCATCTACGCAATGGTTCGTAAATATAGTTTAATTCAACAGCCTCTCTCTCTCTCTAACACCCCCCCCCCCCCCCCCCCAAAAAAAAAAAAGATTGAAGGGATTTAAGGTAAAATTAATGTTACCTTGCATTACCTATCTTGATTTCAGCCATTGAAAATTCTGACATTTTTGATTTAATTGTTGCTTTAACAGAGAAATCTATCACTGTCCTTTCTGTAACCTGTGCCGAGTGGGGAAGGGATTGGGAATTGACTACTTTCACTGCATGAACTGCAATGCTTGCATGTCACGTTCTCTTTCGGCTCATACATGTAGGGAGAAATGTTTAGAGGATAACTGCCCCATCTGCCATGAATACATCTTCACATCTACCTCTCCAGTAAAGTGCCTTCCATGTGGTCATGTAATGCACTCAACATGTTTCCGGGTACTTCAATCTTAAAATCTTCACTTTTTTCTTCACTTGGGAAAATTTCAGGCAACTTTACAGTTGATACTGTTTCTGTTGCTAGGATTACACCTGTTCTCACTATACCTGCCCAATCTGTAGCAAGTCACTTGGGGACATGCAGGTTAGTTCCTAGATATTTCCTATCTAGTTCAGCTACTTCTGTGCTATGGTATATAACAATATATTGCTGCAAATTAATATCTTCCAGAAAATGAAAATACAATTGAAATTAAACTGTTAATGAGCATCTACATCTTCAACATGATGAATAGTATTAAAATTAGTTATTTTAGCTAACGCTATTCTAGCTTTGAATCATTTTTTTAACCTTTTCTTTGTGAGTAATTTATTTCTATGGTTGTCTGGATGAAATCAAGCCATAAGAAGTAGATTAGCCAAAAGCTAATATGCTTGGCTAATATGCTTTGAGGCAAATCAGCTTAACCAATAGGACCTACTCATTGTTGGCTTGATATAACAAATTGTCTCAAGTGCTGGAGTCTCTAAAGGGTCAATACTCATGTGCATTTCTAACTTAAGAGCTATTAACTGGTAAATAGTAACGGTTAGAGCAAAGAAATCCCCTCGCGCATCTTGCACTTCACTCTGAATTTTCACTTAAATTTCATTTGTTATATGTTTGAAAAGCACTTTCTGTGAAGATTCCATTGAGCAATTTGTTAGATTCATTCATCTCAATGAGTCAAACCATCTACAAATGTTGTTGTCTTGATGAAGTTCCTAAGTTATGAATGTATTACAGGTATATTTTAGAATGTTAGATGCACAGTTAGCCGAGGAGAAAATTCCAGATGAGTATGCTGGAATAACTCAGGTTCACCATTTCTCTTTTAAGTTTTCATATTGAACTTGTATTTTTACGATTCTTCTAGATATATGTTGATTGACTGTGGAGCAATTTGCAGGCCATACTATGCAATGATTGTGAGAAGAAAGGAGCCGCACCCTTCCATTGGTTTCACCACAAGTGCTCTTATTGTGGTTCATACAATACTAGACTCACATAGTTCTGATTCATTGTGTGTGGGAATAGTTGCATCATCAAGCTACTTGGTATAGAACGACGAGGTTGTATAAATGATGTACATGCTACCCAATTAGTATTATGAAAGTACTCTGTAATGAGGTTGTAAGTTTTCTATTTGTCCACGAGAGAGAATATGAAATTGTTAGCGCCTTTCTCTCTCTGTTCCAGCAATTTTTAGTTTTTGGATTTTGAGATTTTCAATAAATAATAATTTTTTTTTCTCTAGCATTAATATTGTGGGTTTCTCTTCTTATTAAACATCCAAAGAAATTAGATAAATTTAGAAAAGGATTTAGAACTTTTACAGAAGTCATATATGTCTGCCTATGTATACATGCATGCATGGAGAGAGATCAGAAAGAAGGGTAACTCATTCTCATGGTGCAGAATGATTTGTTTTGAAGTATAAACTTATGTGCTTATATATTAATAATGTAATCAATCCTCAGGGTTGGCACTTGGTGCCTTGGTCTAGGTGGTATGCTCCTTCCAGGTTTGATGTTTGAACTTTCGGGTGCAAACAATTTCTACGGGTTACGTTCTATCAGACAATAGCATATGATTTACTTGATCCGTGTGATGGAGACGCATTCTATGGATTTAGAATTTTTACCGGAATAAAAAAGACATGTTGTGTTTGTACTATTTTCGAGATTTATTATCATAAAAAATATTAATAATGTAATCTAAATTTCCATTATACTTAAACGATATTGATTATTTAGTGCATATATATAATAAAAGCAAAAAATGTTCCTAGTTATGACAGTTTATCCTAAAAATGCTTTTGAAACTCTGAAGTGACCAGTTATTATGGGTCGGGACGGTGCTGCAGTGGATGCTAGCAGTAGAGGTTCAAGGACTATGACAGCAGAAGGGAAGATGAAAGTGAATCATTGATAGTTTTATTTGTTAAAGACCTGAAGGATACGATGTCGTTTCTGGTTATTGGGACGGTGTCATTTATTGTAGTTGTCACTGATAATAAGTAGCACGACGTATTTTTGTTTAGTGAGATGGTGATTGAAATAAGTGAAGTGGCGTCGTTTTGTAGTGTTTTGTTTTGATATTGTGTAAATATGGTATTGTATTGATGGAAACTAATGCAGTATAAATAGATCATGAACTGGAGGGAAAATTACTCTTGGAAAATTCAGACAACATATTCTCTCTCCTCTCTCTAATTCTTGTTATTCTTCTTGAAGATTGACTGTCTTGAACAAGTCACCAACAGGGCCATTATAATTGGTATCAGTTGTCATGGCGGAAGGAACTTGATCCTATACTCAAATTGTTGACTCAGTGAACCACCTTCAACAGTAGAAACAGATAGAGGATGCAATTGCACTTTTGGTACAACAACAGGAGGCTGCTAGGGTTGATAGGTGACTCGTTCGAAAATGAGCAGCCCAAAGGCTATCCCAAGTGCAGGAGCGTGTCGCGTAATAATTAGGAATAATTTCCTAGATCGTTTCCACAGGGAAAGTGCTAAAAATAAACTCGTGTAAAATGGTGGAAATATTTACAATGAGAAAATAAAAATAAAAAGTGATGATATGTACAATGGATGAAAAAGTGCAATGAAAAGAAGATTTTACTGGTCATGAACCAGATTCATTTTTGGTTGGCTTTGAGTGTTTTAGATGCAGTGATGAAAAGTAAAGAAATTAAAGTGCAAGACAGTGAATTTAAATTGCTGAAAATTAAATGACTGAAATTTAAAAGAACAAGAAAATTAAATGACATAAAAATAAATTGCAGGAAATAAAAATGCAGAAAAATAAATGACAAAAATTTAAATGACAATAAATTAAAGTGCAGAAAAATAAATGACATAAATTTAATGTGCAGAAAAATAAATGACAATAATTTAAAGTGCAGAAATTTAAAGTGCAAGAAAATAAATCATCATAAATTAAAATAAAAAAATAAAATTAAAAGTGAAGACTACAGACGAAGGAGGACAGCTCGGTAACAACAGTTGGTCTGGTTAGGCTCTCAACTGCATCACCGAACTCCCTCACTTCATCTGCGCTTTCTCCAAAACTGAAAAACTACAGACTAATCCTAAGCTATTCTACTGGGTGTCTAACATCGACCACCTTTCTCTGTCTATCTTCAGGTCCTTATATAGGCTTGAAAAGCCACTGCATTCGCTTATGTCCGTGATTCCTTGTCTCCCACTTGTATTTGCGCTGTGCTTAGCTGCTCATGGTTGTTCCCCATATGCTGCTTTTACCGTGCGTCAAAGCTGAGAAGATAACAAAATATTTTTTTTTGTTTGCTTTTCATTCGTTGTCCTTCAGCCACCCATGTGCATGCATTTTATATTTTTTTTCTTTTTCTTTTTCATCCCCTCGGTCCACTCCTCTATCTTTCTTTTCTCTTTTTATTTTTTTCTTCTTCCGGTAGCTTTCTTTCTTTCTGAACCTTTTCATTTTTTTTTCTTTCTCTTCTGTGCGTCGTGTTCCTTCTCCACGAAAACAGCTCTACCGAACTTCTATATTTCCTTTTTCTTGTGCAGCGTCCGTCGCCCAGTTGGCTTCTTGTGTTTCTTCATGAGCTTTTGTTTTGTCTGCTTCTCCATCCCGTGACCATTCTCTCTTCTCTTATTTCCATTTTTTTTTTCATTCTACGGCTCCTCATTCTATCTTCGTCTTGGATTAAAACCAAAAGATATATCTTCTTTTTCTTTTTGTAGGCCTTCAACACGCAACTGCTGCGTGACCCGTGTATCTTCGTGAGAGAGTTGGATCACCTGCAATAGGAACTCAAAGCTGGACGTCGACGGAGAAGTAGTGCAGCATTTACTGAAAGAAAGATGGTGCTGCAGTGTTTGGCAGAGCTGGTAGTTTGCTCTGTTTTTCGGTGTCAAAAACAGGGGAATGGTTTTGGTTGCAGCTGTGCATATAGAGGCTGCGGGTTGCAGCTGTGCATGCTCCGAACGCATGCATGGAGGTTGGCGGAGGTGGTGCTAGCTGGGCTTTTGGTCGTGAATGTGGTTGTGTTGCTGAACTTGCGGATGCGGTGCAGCGTGGAGGCAGGGTGCAGAGAGACGACCGTGGTTGAGCTTGGTGGTGCTAGGCTGAGCAACGGAATTTTACTCTGTTTTCACCTTTTAAAACAGAGGATGGTGCTTTCGCATGTGTAGGTGGTTGAGGAGGCAGCAGGTGGAGGTTACTGCCGTGGGTGCTTACGGCGAGGCCGTGCATGGTGCATGCATGAAGTGGTGCTGTCGCTTAGCATGGAGGTGCAGCCTGTTGGTGATGCCGAACGTGCAGAGTATTGAAACGTGAAGATGCTGCTTGGCTGGGTAGAGATTCACGGGTGTAGCTAGGCTTTGTGCATGGCGTTGGACGTGTAGGTTGAAGATGGAAGCAACGACATGTAGTTTTGGTCCATGGACAAAACTACATGTCGTTTGACAGTGGGCTGTAAAACAAATAAAAAATAAAAAATAAAAAATAAAAATGAAACTAGACAAACAACAACAGAAAAATTAATAAATAAAAGCAAAACATAAATAAAATAAAACAAAACTAGAAGGGAAAAATAAAATATTAAAAGTGTGTTGTGCAAGTGAATAAATATTGTTCAATTAAATCACAAGTTATAAAATTAAGCATAAACTATGTTTTTAATCAATTTAAATCATAACTTGGATTTATGCCTCTTAATCAATTTTTCCATCTAAAACCAATGATAAAATAATAAAACAATGAAAAATATATTGGTCTTAAGTGTATAAAATATGCAATAATGCAGCTCAATCAATAGAGAAACCCAGGATAAGAGATTCAATGACATGTTGCAGCAAAATTTGAGAATTTCTTGCGATGGTTCAGAGGGTAATGTAGCAGCATCACGAAATTTTCAAGATGCTCAGACTTTTGTTAGAAATGGTGATTTTAACGAAGGTGTGGGTGAGGTGCATCACAAAGAAACCTATGACGGAGATTTTATCAAAGGGATTAAGTTGGGATTTCCAAGATTTACAGGCCATAATCCATTTCCATGGGTGTATAGAGCCAACCAATATTTTTTATATAACCAGGTTCCTCATGGTCAGAGGATCTTCATAGCCTTTTTTTCATATGAATAAGGAGGCATTAATCTGGTTTCAAGATGCTAGTGAGGTAGGAGCCTTTTATTTGTGTGAAGAATTTGTACAGGCCGTACAAACAAGATTTGGCTCATCTCTTTATGATGATCCCATGGAGGCTCGTACACGACTTAAGCAGGTTAGTACAATTACTACCTATAAAGCTGAATTTGAAGTCCTTTCTAATAAAATCAAGGGAATTCATGAAAAAAAATAAACTTAGTTGTTTCTTGAGTGGGCTAAGAGGTGAAGTGAGGTTGCCTGTTAGGATGTTAAATCCTATTACTTTGAATAATGCATTTGGATTGGAAAAAAATCCAAGAACAATATGTGTTGAGTACTAGAAGACCTTGGAGGAATGGGTGTATGGATTCTAGTCAGTTAGGTCCAGGGTCCAATATGTATAAAACTGGATAGATTGGTTCCATTTTGGGAACACTTAAAACTCAACCTACATCAAAGATCATTTTAAAAAAGTGTCTGAGGCTCAGATGCAAGAAAGAAGGAAGAAGGGTCTTTGCTACTTTTGTGGTGACAAGTGGCATTAAGGCCATCAATGCCTTGAGCCCAAACTTTTTTTGTTGGAAGGAATGGAGTTATTGGATAGTTCTGATAGTGTTATCAGTTGGGGGCAAGAAAGAGTGACAGAAAATGGAGAGGAACAAATTGAGGTTTGTGGAGAAATCAAAGTTTTGAATACCGTTTCGGTCGAAACACTGAAATGAAATATTTCGGTATCGGTACTATTTCGGGATAGTCTATATATGAATAAATTAAATATATATAAAAATTATGTTCCAAAATAACAACAATATAAGTCTTAAAAATTATTATTCAGGCAAATTATCGAAGTGTTTCAAACATATTCTGATCAATATATTTACAATATTGCATAAATATTTACAAAAAAAAAAAAACACTGCATAAATATTTTCAACAAAAATGGATCTGAAATGCTAATTAAAAGTGAATGGCAACTTTGTAATTAAGAGTGAACTCAAAGGTGTTTTTGTAAATAAACTATTTTGAAACTCAAAGCCCAAAGGGCTTTTTCAGTATTGAAATGGATTCTTAAATCCTCTCCGTCAACTCTCTCTCAGTTTTCTCATAAAGTCTTCTTTAGTTCTCAGTTTCAACTTTCTCCATTTTCAGATATACTTTTCCTTCATTTTCAGTTTCTCACTTTCTCCATTTTCAGAAATCTTGATATTGATATATAAGGGCTTAAGAGTCCCATTTCTCAAACGCAACCTAGCTTCCTTTTCAGATCTACTTTTGTTCTTTAGATCGACACTGCCGACAGGACACCGTGACACCACTCTGTCGCAGACTCGCAGGGACGAGACCCATTTGCTCATGTTGCTCCTTCGTCGTAGGTTGATGCCCACCTCCACGGTCCATTGTCTTAGTTATCTTGATGATGTTGTTTATATTTTCTATACTAGGCAAAATTCGAAAATCGGCCGGTATTGACCGAAATGACTGGTATTTGACCCAGTACGAAACACCCACCTCCACTGTGTCGGATACTGTTCTGGCACGGTAAATTTTAGTTGTACCAACGGGTACGAAACAATATTAAAACTATGGGAGAAATAGCCTCAATCTCTTTACAGGCCATTGTGGTGGTTTCAAGCTCTAAGACAATGAGAGTTGTTGGTCAGTTAAGGAAAAGAAGAGTGGTAATTTTGATAGATACTGGCAGAACCCATAATTTTGTAGATACTTCAGTAGCTTCCAAGTGTAATATGCCTATACAGCAAGACCAATCCATATGAGTAAGGGTAGCCAATGGACAGGGGGTTAACAGTGAAGGGAAGTGTACCATAGTAGGGTTGGAGAACCTTCACCATCATTTTTTTTACATTATCTTTGGGTGATTGTGATGCAGTCTTAAGAGTGCAATGGTTATTGTCACTTGGCCCTATCTTTTGGGACTTTGTAGAATTGAAGATGCAATTTACTTACAAGGGGAGAGGCATATGTCTTAAGGGCATTACAGTTCTACAGAATGGGATGGCGAATGATAAAGAGATTTCAAGAATCTCTAAGTTGGGGTAGAAGGGATTGTTGTTGCAGTTACAAGTAATGTTACAAAATCTATGTCTAATGAGGCTGAAAATGTTATTGAGTTGTTGGGGCAATTTGAGGAACCTAGGGGTTTACCCTCTGAAAGGTCTCATGTCAATCAAATTAATTTGAAGCATGAATCATCACCAGTTAGTGTGAGGCCTTATACTCTATCATCAAAAGGCCTTGTTCGTTTTCACAACATATCTCATCTCATCTAATCAATACAACTTTTTCAAATTTTCATACAAAATAAAATAAACAATTCAACTTTTTCAAATCTCAAAACAATAATAATATTAAAAAAATATATTTTAACAATATTTTATTCAATTTTCAACTTTTAACTTTTATCTCAACTCATCTCATCTGCGAAAACAAATGAGGCCTGAGATTGAGAAGGTTGTCAAAGAATTTTTAGAATCAGGTGTGATTCGATCAAGTCAGTCCCCATTCTCCTCTCCTGTTTTGTTGGACAAGAAGTTTGATGGTACATGGAGGATGTCCATTGATTACAGGGAATTGGATGAAACTATTAAAGACAGGTATCTAATTCCTGTAGTGGATGAACTACTAAAGAAGCTTTTTGGTTCAACCATTTTCTCTAAGCTGGATCTGAGGGCAGGATATCATCAAATTCGAATGAGAAGTGAAGACATTTACAAGACAACTTTTAGAACACATGAGGGATATTATGAGTTCTTTGTAATGCCTTTTGGACTCACTAATACACCCTTAACATTTCAAGAATTCATGAATGAGGTTAAGGGTATAAATTTAAACCGAAAAACCAGTAAATCGGTCCAAACCGTTTTATTGGTTTTGGACCAGTCCGGTTCGGGACCGATTCTTATAATTCGTAAACCGGCCGGAACCGGTCCGGTTCTTGTTTTAGGATTTTTCGGACCGGACCGGACTGGTTTATAAAAAATATAAAAAATAATATTTTATATATAAGTTTTATACAAAATTAAAATTACACAAAATATTTTTTATATATTAATATATAAGTTTTATATATAAAGTATAATTATATGTGAAATTTTTATATATAATTATATATCATATATCATATATGAAATAATTTCATATTATAACTAATAGTCTAATAGTAATATATAACTATACTAATAATCTAATATTAATACTATTATACTATTATATAGTCTAATATATTATAATTTATATAGCTATACTAATATATAAGTTTATAACTAATACTGATAGTCTAGTATAGACTATAGTTATACTTATAATTAATATAGTTATACTAAATCACTAAAAGTTTATAACTAATACTAATATATAGTTTATAACTAAGACTAATATATAACTATACTAATAGTCTAATATATTATTTAGCTATACTAATATATAAGTCTATAACTATTTAACTAATACTAATAGTTTAATAGAGACTATAGTTAGACTTATACTATAGTTTAAAATGTCAAATTTACATTTTAAAAAAATCGAAAAATTGGACCGGACCGGAAACCGGTAAAACTGAAAGTACCGGTTTAGGAGGGTAACTGGTGCATAATCGGTTTTGAAAAATGCAAAATCAGTCATACCGGTTCGGTCCTAAATTTTGTCCAAAATTGGACCAAACTGGACCGGTTATACCCCCCTAAATGAGGTGTTCAAGTCTTTTTTTAAAGAAATTTGCCATTGTATTTTTTGATGATATCCTTGTTTATAGCAAACATTTATGGTCACATTTGATGCATTTGAGTTCAATTTTGCAGACTCTGCAGCAACATTAGTTGTATGCCAAGAAATCCAAGTGCAAGCTTGCATGTGGTGAGATTGAATATTTGGGCCATTTGATTTATAAAGACAGGGTTAATGCAAATCCTAAGAAATTGGAATCCATGATTAGCTTGCCAATACTAAAAAACCTGAATTCATTAAGGATTTTTTGGGATTGATAGGTTACTATAGGAAGTTTATCAAGGGCTATGGATAGATAGCTGCTCCTTTGACAACTTTGCTAAAGAAATATGCATTTTTTTGGAATGAGGGAGTGACACAGTCATTCAACCAACTCAAGGCATTAGTTACAAATCCTCCTATACTCTCTTTACCGGATTTTTCTAAAGTTTTTGTAATAAAATGTGATGCTTGTGGAATTGGTATTAGTGTTGTGTTGATGCAAGAGTAGAGGCCATTGGCCTTCCTTAGTCAGGCTCTTAAGGGTAAGGATTTGCAGCTCTATACTTACAAGAAAGAATTGCTGGCCTTGCTTTTAGCAATCAAAAAGTGAAGACCTTGTCTTCTTGGAGGCCCGTTTATAGTCAGGACTGATCACCATAACCTAAAATATTTGTTAGAGCAGAAGGTTAGCACAACTTCATAACATAAATGACTCCCTAAGTTGCTTGTATATGAATTGTTCTTAGGATACAAAAGGGGGGGGAGTAGAGAACAAGGTAGCTGATGACTTGTCTAGAAGATATCAGGATGAAAAATCAATATTGTTGGTTGCTATATCTTTCCCAACTCCAACCTGGTTAGTAGAATTGAAGGCTGCTTATGTAGAAGATTAGAGACAGTGGAGCAGTTCATCACCTCATTGCAACTAGATCCTTATTCTCATCCTTCCTTTGGTTTTAAACATGGTCTTTTATTTAAAAAAGGAAGAATTTATGTTCCTAATTATTCTGAGCTAAAGTTGAAGATTTTACACTTTATTCATGCTAGTCCCTCTACAAGTCATTCTGGTCTTCACAAGTCTTTGTAACGTGCTAAAATTGACTTTTATTGGTTTGGTTTGAAGTCTAAAGTTAAGCAATTCATTCGTGAATGTGAGGTGTGCCAAAGGTACAAGGTGGAGACTAGGCATCCTGTTGGGTTGCTACAACCCTTGCCTATACCACAATAAGTATAGACTAATGTTTCTATGGATTTTGTAAAGGGTTTACCCATTTCCAAGGGGTATTCAGCTATTATGGTTGTGGTGGATAGATTTTCCAAGGATGCTCATTTCATGGCCTTAAAACACTATTTTACAGTAGCTAAGGTAGCATCTCTCTTTCTAAACAACGTTTTTAAGTTACATGGTATGCCCAAAACCATTGTTTTAGATAGAAATTCCACTTTTACAAGTTGATTTTGGAGGGAATTGTTCAAGTTACAAGGAATGAGCTTATCTTAATCTTTTGCTTATCACCCTCAAAAGTGATGGTCAAACAGAAGCTGTTTATAAATGTTTTGAACACTTAGTAAGGTGTTTCACAAAAGATAAACCGAGGTTGTGGTTTGAATGGCTCTCCTTGGCTAAGTGGTGGTATAATACCACCCTCCACTCCTCAACCAAGCTTACTTCCTATAAAATTTTTTATGGGCTGCCTCCTGCTAAACTATAGTCATATATACCTGGTATGACACCTAACCAGGTAGTGGATGAGTTGTTGAAAACCAGGGATCAGATCATGGCTACTTTGAGAACTAGTTTGGCAGCAGCTTAAGAAAGGATGAAATTCAGTATGACAAGAATAGAATTGAAAGGGAGTTTTCAGTGGGGGATTGGGTTTATCTCAGACTTTAGCCCTATAGACAACAATAACTAGCAGTAAGGAGGATTTTGAAACTGTCACCCAGATTTTTTGGCCCATTTCAGATCACTCACCGAGTGCAGATAATGGCTTACAGACTTAATCTTCCCTTAGATATTCTCCTCCATCTTGTTTTCCATGTTTCCTGTTTAAAGAAGAAGATATGAGAAGATATGTCACCATTTCTTCACTGCTTCCAGTTGATTTGCAAGGAGAATTGATGCCTGAGCCTGGAGCATTCTATAGTGCTATAGTAGGAAGGTAAACAATAGAGCTGTGGTGGAAGTATTGGTTCAATGGAAGGGTGCTTGAATGGATGATGCAACTTGGGAACCTTACTGGCACCTCTGTGGCAACTTGAGAACCTTACTGGATGATGCACGTGCTCAAAACTGCCCCAAATTAAGAAAAAATCATTGTTTCTTGTTGTCTTTAAGTTGATCTACCGTCTCCAAGTAGTTCAGCACCATCAACGTGTAATCAGATAGTTCATCATCATTTGACTCGGATCCCCCTGCATCATGTTGGAAGTTGGCGACAAAAAGCTTACTCCAAGCTTTCCTAAGGTTGTGGTGGAAGTTGCTACTGACTTCCTTGCATTTGTAGCACAAATTGCCCCACCTGAGGGAGTCCCTTTTGCCCTTGGTAAGACTGTTGTGAGGGTGGGAACCTCCCAAGAGGGTGCACCCATGCCTATGAGGAGGAAGTGCTTATGGTCACTGTTGTTATTGGCTTGGCCAATGCTTCGAGCGTAGTGGGGGCAAGGCTGCTTCTTTCTACCCCTTGGGGCCTTCGCTTGTGGTTCCTTTGCCAAGTAGGGGAATGTCCTCCCCCACTACCTCTCATCTGAGGATTGGCCCTTGTTGAGTAGGTGGACTGATGACTTGCATAGTTTAGTATATTTTATCAC